>PVIU01007654.1:0-90052 GCA_004026605.1 Ondatra zibethicus | reverse complement strand
CAAAATCAAAAACACCAAGGATTCCCTATGCTGGAGAGGATGTGGAGTAAGGGGAACTCTCATCCATTGCTGGTGGGAATGCAAACTTGTGCAACCACTTTGGAAATCAGTGTGGCGGTTTCTCAGGAAATTGGGAATCAACCTACCTCAGGATCCAGCAATACCACTCTTGGGAATATACCCAAGAGAAGTCCAATCTGTGTATGTATTTTATGAAACCGGAAAGGGGGTTCATGAGGTGGGAAGAAGAGAGCTTATAGTCCAGGTTGATGACATGATGTGCTAAGAGAAGAGAGGGAAGTACAGTGTCAGGAAGAAAGGGAGGAAGCCATCCAGAGTGGGGAGCAGGCGGCAGTGGGTGGGTGGTGTAGTAGGGAAAGAAAATGAAAGGAAGTTACGGCACAGTAGAAAAATGCTGAAACTCCATCACTTCCCCCAGTTTGTGAATGAAGGCTTCAGGAAGCATTTATAAAGAAAATTAGGGGGCATTTATTAAAGTGATTGCCATGCAAGCCAAAGGACTTGGGCTCAATCCCCAGAACCCACATAAAACACTGGGAATGCTGATGCATGGCCATAATAGAATCTCTGAGGAGGGCGAGGCAGGAGGATCACATTGACAAGCCATTCTGGCCTGCCTAGTAAGAGACTCTGTCTCAAAAACCAGGTGGCAATCTCAAGAGGGCTCAGCAGATAAAGGTGCTTGCCACCAATTGTGATGACCCAAATTTATCCCCAGACCCCATGTGGTGTAAGGAGGTCATAGACTCCTCCGTGTAATCCTCCAACCTCCACCATGCGCTGTGGTGCACACAGTAGTAATAACCATTATCATGGAGAGATTTGTGGGTTGGTGTCTCGCCAGCATTCATGATGATTGGTCTTCTGTAGCATAGCTGTGGTGGTTTATGGGACAGTAGCTCCTTGTCATCTGACTTGCATTTTCTTATTGATGAGGACCTGCCCTCTTACAGTGTACCTGTTATCCATTCCTACATCTGATCAATAGTTTGACCTGTTTGAATGACTGACAGCTGCTTTTCCTCTTTTTACAATTGTATAGGTAGTTTATTTTTTTTCAGTCCTAGTCTCATCACAATATGTGTGGGTGGTTGTCATTCCCTGCCATTTCTTTTGTCCCCTCCCTTTAAAGAACGGGACCTATGGATGACTGGAAATATTTTAATATTGAAATTTAGCATCGGTAGACCTTGTATTTGAAGAACTTTTGGCTACTTTACATTTATAGACACTAGTTTTTAAGTGCTGCCCTGTACATGGAAACAGGATGTGCTTAGGTGAGTGATCCACAGGTGCTTCAGTTTGCCCGTGACAAGTGAAGCAGGTTGACGTGCGCGTCATGTAGTATCGATACTCACACGTACGAGAGTTCAAACATATAGTAGCAATGCTCACATGTGTGAAAGTTCAAACATATTGTATCAATACTCACACGTGTGAAAGTTCAAACATATACTATCAATGCTCACATGTGTGAAAGTTGACATATTCTTCATATAGTATCAATACTCACATGTGTGAAAGTTCAAACATATAGTATCAATACCAACAGGTATGAAAATTCAGACATATAGTATCAGTACTCACATGTGTGTAAGTTGAATATGCTTCATATAGTATCAATATTCATGCATGTGACAGTTAAAAAAAATGAATATCCTTTGAGTTTTTGTGCCAGAATCTGAAAACCATTTCCCTCTATACATGAAAATCTTTACCTGACTGAGATGTTTTACATTCATTTAAAAATTACGTATTTTATTTTTATTTGCGTGTGCATGTATGTGTGTGTGTGCGTGTGCATGCATGCATGCGTGTGTGACTCTCTGGGGCTGAGTTACAGGTGGTTGTGAGTCACTAGGTCCTCTGCAAAAGAAGCAAGAGCCCTTGATGGCTGAGCCGTCTTTCTAGTTCTCACTTTGAATTTTGTTCCTTTTATCTATTTTTTCTCCCTTGAGCATACTAGACTGCTTGATTACTATGACTGCATAGTAATATTTAAAATCAGGTAGTGTTGGTCTTGTGACTTTGTTGTTTCCTTGATGTTTCCACAATTCTCAGTCCCTTTATTTCCTACTTAGTTTAGTAGTGGAGTCAGCTGGCCATTTTCCTGAAAAGTGCCCTGTGGCTTGCTAATAATAGTATTGCATCTTTAGAGGAGTGGTTCTCAACCTTCCTAATGCTGTGACCCTTTAATACAGTTCCTCATGTTGTGGTGAGCCCCAACCGTAAAATTATTTTTGTTGCTACTTCATAAATGAAATTTTGCTACTGTTATGAATCAAGTTGTAAATACCTGTGTTTTCTGATGGTCCTGGGTAACTTCTGTGAGAGAATTGTTTGACCTCCCCCCATAGGGGTCATGACCCACAGGTTGAGAACCACTGCTTTAAATGCTTGTGGGAAGAAGCAGCATCCATCTTAGGTATTGAGTCTTTCGATATTTTAAGCATTATCTCCTGAGGTTATAAAGAGGAAATTGAGGTCTTTGGAGGCTTGTTAGGCTATCAGTTAACCCCGCTGAGTGTGTGCCACAGGTTCTGGTCCTGCACGTGAGCCATGGCCCTCTTCAGAGGTCACCTTCCATGATGTTCACAGTTCTGTGGACTTAACTGTGTTTGGGCACAGGCCAGTGTAGGAGCTTGGGTCAGGTCTTGGTAGCTCAGTCCTCATAGACCCTTGATGCCATTGAATCAGATTGTAGCCTTTATGTTCAGAGATGAGCATGGCAGGCCCCAGCAGCATCTTCCTTCCCTGGATGTGTATCTCTGGTGTGTTTTTATCATCCCCTGGAGTCTCTTTCCTTTCCCAGTCCTCATTGCAGAATCTGGAGCTTTTATTCCTTTATCTTCTGAGGCTTGGTAGGCAGAAGACAGAGAGGGTGGGGAAACAGCAGGAACTGGTCCCCCTCCCTCTGGAAGAAAAGCAGGTCTCTGCCAAAAGCATTGCTTTCAGTTAGATAAAAATGCATTTGATTTGAGCTAAACATCATCCTTGCTGACCCTGCCTTTGTTGCTCAATGGGGTGTAAATGGTGCTATGCAGTCCTAAATGAGTGATCCAGTCCAAGCCCAGAGTGACTATTTTCTGACCCTTTCAGTCAGAGTTAATGCTGGTGCGAGTTTCACTGGTTTGGGAGGCAGTGTTGTGTCACACATTTTTTCCCAAGGAGACAGACAGACAGACAGACACACACACCTCTTCATCCCAGATAGGGAGTCCACAACATTCGTAAGCATGGATATTATCAAAATGCAGTTTGGTGAACTAATGGGCATTATGGGGTCACTTACAGGAATGTGGGTGGGGGTTCCTACAAGAGAGCAAGCGACTCAAAGACAGCTGCATCACCGAAGCTTACCCCTAGCAGAGTGACAGCTCACAAAAGCTGGGGACCTAGGGCACACTGCACAGTCTTCAGGCAGCTCAACAGGTTGGAGAGCATGGTTTCTAGTGAATCAGTTAGCCTAAGATCCTTCAGGCAGCCTGACTGATCTCAGAGGCTTCTTTGCGGCCTGGCTTGTCTGAGAGTGACTCTGAGCATCTTACTCTTTACTCTTGGAGGGAGGGGCCTAGTGAATCTGATCATTTTCTGGAACTTTCTGAAGCTATTTTGTGTTGTTTACTTTTGTCTTAAGGAACTTTCCTGGGGGATGAGTCAATTTTGTAGTAAACTGCTATACAATAGGCAGAGACAGTTCATTGACATTTTTCACCTGAATGCACACTGGGAACACAAGTGTGTGTGTGTGTGTGTGTGTGTGTGTGTGTGTGTGTGTACATATACACCCATACATAAATAATATAGATGCGTGCATGGGTGGTTGTATGTGTATTTTAATTCAGGATACCTATTTGAAGGCAATGAATTCACTGTTGTGAATTACAACAGTATAATTGTCCTTAGCAATTTGTAACCAAAAATAATCCCTAGTAACCACAAATTCAGTTTATAAGAAGCAAATCCTGAGTGTGCTCAATTTTCTACCAAAGTATTGGTGTATTAAGGAAACCACCCTTTTAAAGATAATTAGCAATTCAATTGGAAATTTCCAAATTTCACCAAAGACTGGAAGGCAGCCTGTGTCCAAATGACATAGCAACCTTAGGTCCTGGCTGCCTTCCATCCTGTTACTTCCCTTAGCGTGCACACCGTGTTACTTCAGCACTGTCCCCAGCATTGTTAACTGTTCAGCAGCAGTGGAATGGATAGGGGAGAAGTGTAGTAGGAGGCTGCTTGTTTGTTTCCCGGCTGCCCAGACTCCCGAAATAACCACACAGAAACTGTATTAATTAAATCACTGCTTGGCCATTAGCTCTAGGTTCTTATTGGCTAACTCTTACATTTTAATTTAACTCATTTCTATTAATCCATGTATCACCATGAGACTATGGCTTACCAGGGAAAGTTCTGGTGTCTGTCCCAGGCGGGGCTACTTGGCTTCTCTCTAACTCTGCCTTCTTCCCAGCATTCAGTTTTGTTTCCCCACCTAGCTCTACTCTTTTGCCCTATTGCAGGCCAAGACAATTTCTTTATTAACCAATGGTATTCACAGCATACAGAGGGGAATCCCACATCAACTCCCCTTTTCTGTTTAAATAAAAAGGAAAGTTCTAACTTTAACATAGTGATATTACATATAACAAAACAGGTATCAAGCAAGAATTACAATTATAGCATTTATATCTACTTTATCTTTTATCATAACTAAGGAAGACTATAACTGTAGTTATCTATTACTCAACTCCATCAAAGACTCCAGAAGAATATAATATTACCTAAGTATACAGGAAGTGCATTGTAAACAACTTTCAAAACTTTAGAATTGACAGAGACATCTTACTGCCTGGACAGTCACCCAAAGTTCTTCTGTACTGTTGGGGCATCCATCTTCAGCCTACAGGCCCATAGTATCCAGCAGACTTTTCCACAAAGCAGGAAATTTCAAAGACAGTTCTGCCTATATTGGCAGTTTGTCAGTCACTTTCTTCTGTGTCCTGCAAAATGTCTGGCTGACTCTTTCATGAAGCAGGAACACTGAAGGATCATCTCACCTTTAGGCAAGTTCAGCAGTCATTTTTTTCTGTGGGCCCTACATGCCCAATTTATACAGCATACCATCAAGCAGTTCAGGCAAGAGCAGTTTCTTGCCCAAATGGCTAACAAACTCCATGAGGAGCCTTTTCAATGCCTGTGTTTCTCTTGAAGTAATTGGGGCTGCTGGAAGTAGATGTGTCTCATTGTCATAAAAAGTCCTAAATTCTTAAAACATTTTAAATGCCATATTCTGAAAGTCTCTGAAAGATTTAAAGAATACCCATCTAACTGAAATATATCTCTGTATATCTAGAAAGCCTAACTAACATGACTACAAGCTTGAATATTATAGATGATTATCTATTAACTTATATTTATTAATTATATATTATATTTTTAAATGAGCTACACAAACACAATACCTTAATCAAGAGCAGAAATATATATATAAAATAAAATTGACTGTAAATTTGTATCAGTAATCAAGATCCATACTAATGAAAATATCTATAGCATATCTCCCTTTAAATAAAACAAACATTTGTAAACAATATTTGGGAATTTGGGTGTCGTTCTCTTCAAACTGCTTCCTGCTTTTTGATGGGAGAAGTAATTTTTTGAGGGGTGTTCAAGGTGACCTTTCAGGGGGTCTTGGTGCATCAAACCACATTAGTCTGGAAGGATTCCACAGGTTATCATCCTCTTTGGAAACAAAAGAAGAACCTCTTTTCCAAAGCAACATATCCTTAGACTCAAATACTGAAGTCAAGATACCTTTAAAGTATATATGTTGGCTATTTAGCTCCTTCACAGTCAAAAAATTCAAAGAAAACACAATGATATACATAATCCAGACTCTCTGTGTATTTTCCATCTTTATGTGTCTTATTTTTTTTTATTCTTTTACTTTTTAATATTTATTTTATTATCTTTACTCCTTTAATCTATGACTGTCTATACTCTGTCTCTTTAAAGACTTTGTTTTATTTTTTCTAAACCATTTACTTTCTTTTATGGCTCTCTGCACTCTTTATCTTCTCTCTCCCATGCCTATGTACATTTTTTAAACATACTGTGTCTCATTTAGAGGTCTTTTATGTCTGAATCTGTCCTAGTGTGTATCTGTATTTCTGTCCAGGAGCATTTCTTAAAATGCTAAGCAGCACCTAAGGCTGCTTTGTCTTTTGGCTTTACCCAGTCCAAAATGGTGGGGCAGAGTTCTCTCTAGCATGAGCCATGCTCACAGCCCCTTTTTCAGTCATACAGCAGGTCTATGTTGCCATTTAGCAAGTTGTAGTACTCTGCTCACAAACCCTATTTAAATGCTCAGTCTCCTGAAAGAGCGAGAGTTTGTGCTGGCAGCAAGGCCCAGGAAGCTGCTGTTACAAAGCAGTGTGTTTTGTTTTGTTTTGTTTTTTTTTTTTTTTTTTTTTTTTTTTTTTTTTTTTTTTTTTTTTTTTTTTTTTTTTTTTTTTTTTTTTTTTTTTTTTTTTTTTTTTTTTTGCTACCACTGAATCAGGAAAATCTCTCTTAAAGGAGCTGCAGCACGCCACAAGCAAAATGCTGGTTACCAAGAAAGCTGTGCTTAACTCTGTTGTTTTGTGTCTAAAATTACTTTTTAGGCTTTCTCAGGTTTTACATGGATTTAGTTGGCCATGCTGGCACGCCAGTCTGTTGTAAGAGGTTGCTTGTTTGTTTCTGGCTGCTCAGCCTCAAAACAATCAGAAACTGTATTAATTAAATCACTGCTTGGCCTATTAGCTTTAACTTCTTATTGGCTAGCTTTTAAATCTTAATTTAACCCATTTCCATTATTTTATATTTTACCACAAGGCTCATGGCCTATGGCAAGGTTCTGACTTGTCTGTCTCCTGGGGTCACTCCATGACTTCTCTAAACTCTGCCTTCCTTCTCTCAGCATTCAGTTTACTTTTCCCCTTCTAGCTCTACTCTACCTTATTACAGGCCAAGGCAGCTTCTTTATTCATGAACCAATCGTATTCACAGCATACAGAGGGGAATCCCACATCAGAAAGGTGCTTTGCGTCTGCCATGAATGGTTTTTCATTTATAAAGGAGAATGAAGACATGCTATTTGCAGGAAAATATGTGAAACTGGGGATGGTCATCTTAAGGGACTAAGCCAGGCTCACCGAGACAAGTACAATGTGTTTTCTCTGTCTCTGGTCATTTTTTTTCCTCTAGGTGTTAATGAATGCCTTCCTATTTCTGTTGGATCAAGGCTGGTATATGATAACCTTTTTTCATACACCTACTGTTAACCCACCTATACTGTTAATGTTTATAGTGAGTTTTTTGTAGGGAGAATATAGTTGGATCATGTTTTTTTTTTTTCCTATTCTGCAGCTCAGTGTGTGGGGGCTCTTTTGTTTTTAAGATTTATTTATTTTTATATATGTATGTGTGTTTGTATCTCTGTGTATGTGTAGGAGTCTTCTGAGGACAGAGGAGAGTATTGGATCTCCTGGAACTGGGGTTACAGGCATTCGTCAGCCACCAGTATGGATGCTGGTACCAAAGCCCAGGTCCTCAGCCAGTGTAGCGAGTATTCTGTAATCGCTGACCCATCTCTCCAGCCCCAAATCTCAGTTGTAACTTGGTGTTTAGAGGTTGTTCACTCTCAGCTGAGCTACTGATGGGCCATAGCTTATATCTCAGGTTTTCTTCGTTGTTTTCATATCTCCATTTCCCCCACTGCTATCCTGTGGGTGTTGAAACAGCTTTTAGGATTGCTTTTGATTTATTTATAGCATTCTTTGAGTGTATTTCTCTGGATGTCTTTTCTAGTGTTTCTCAATGTATAACGTTTCTCACGCACATAGCTTACTAATGCTCAGCTAGGGCATATTAGACAAACTTCATTCTTATGTCTCTCCCTTCATGTCCCCCATTTATAATGTCATGTCTTGCTTTTCTTCCACATACACTGAGAAACACATCACATGGTAATTTTGGCTTCAACTGTCAAACAGTTTTGAAAACATGAGGAAGGCTTACTGCATTTATTCAAGCTTTTCCTTTCTCACTGGTATTCTAGGATTTTTTCTTCTAGGGGAGGGGTGTATGTGTAAATCAGCCCTCTCTTCTTTCATCCATTTCTTCCCTCCCTCCCTTCCTCCATCTATTTATTTTCTTCATCCCTTCCTCTATTCCTTCCCTTCTTCTCTTCCTCCCTCCCCCCCACTCCCTCACTTCCTTTATTTCCTCACTCCATGCTCCCCCCAACTCAGGGTCATATAGCCCAGGCTAGTATGGACCTTGATATGTGGCAAAGGCTTGCCGCGAGTTCTTCATGCTTCTGCCTTTACTTCCCAAGTGCTGGAATGGCAGGCATGCATTATTACTCCCTGGTGTGATGTTGTATTTAGCATATACAACCTGATATTTTGGTATAGCTTATGACTGCTATAGCCAAGAAAATTAACATCTCTGACCTTCCATTTAGTTCATTTGTATCATAGATTCTTTGATAATTTAATGCATGGATACAATGATTTTCAATCTTATCCACCCACTACTCCCTCACCTTCCATTTCACCTTTGTTTGGTAAGAGAACCCAAAGTCTTGTTAGTAAAGTTTCCTTCTTCAATGGAATACTACCAAAAACAGTCCCATGCTTCTCAAAGGACGTCTAGCTTTATTGAGCCAATCCAACCGTGGGTTTGTATCAGCTGTTTCTTCCTATATCCCCTCTTTCCCTACTGCAGGCACCTACTCTACCATTCTTCACTCATTGTATCCCATGCTGTGTAGATACCACATGCATCTGATACCATTCCGTATTTTCCTTTCTGTGTCTAGCTTGTTTTACTGAAACCATATCCTCCCATTTATCCATTTATCCATATTGTAATAAGAGTACAGATTCATTTCTTTGTATGGGCTTCTTAGTAGTCATATATATTGCAATTCATTCATTCAACTGCTAAAGGATATAAGTTGAATCCATATCTTGGCTATGACATATAACACTCATGAGAGAATGGGGCATGTAACTTCATTACCTTTGGACATACTTTCTGAAGAAGGGTTGCTAGGCCCTGGTGCTCTTATACTTATATTTGGGTTGTTTTGAAGGAAAGCCATATTGTTTCCTATAAGGAACTGATGAAGTTACAGCTCCACCAATAGTACACAAGGATTTGTTTTTCTCTCCACCATCACTAACACCTGCTAAATCATATTTTTAAGTAATTATTTTTCGTGTAGTGTATGTCTGTGTTGATGTTGTGTTTGTATGTCCATAGGTATGCATTGTATATGTGCATGCATGCATATGGAGGTCAGAGGTTGATATCACATGTCTTTTTCAATAATTGCTTACTTTATTTTTTGAGACAGCATCTGTTACTGAGCCTGGTACTGACTGATTGGCCAGAGAGCTCTCAAGATCCCCAAGTCTGCCTCCCCACTGCTAGGATAATAGGTGTATACTACCATGCCAGGCTACTTGCCAGGGATCTGATGTCAGTCCTCATGTTTGCACAGCAAGCACATTAACATCTGATTCATCTCCCTGTGCTCACTGCTGTATTTCCGTTCTATCCATTCCTACAGCTTGGAGGTGATATCTCCTTATGGCCTTGTTTTTCCCCCTTGATTCGTGCTTGGTGACTGTCCTGCTTCCCTTCCCCATGTCTTCAACCATTTCTATGTGACCTTTTCAGGCAATTTGCTATCCTTTTGAATAGTACCCAGTTAATGACCCTACCTTTGCCGTTATGGAAGTCATTCTGCCTTTTTGTTGCCTGTTTCCTGGCACGTGAAGATGCTTTGGAGTTGATGCATATCACTTGTTCATATCTGATGCTGAGCTTTGGTGTGATAGTCACCTACAGTGGGCATGCGAAGGGCAGTTGAACTGTTCCCCTAGGTTTTCTCTGTAGGTGTGTGCATGTGTGTGCATTGTGTGTGTTATGTACACGTATGGAGATCAGAGGACAGTTTGCAGGAATCAGTCCTTTCCTTCCTCCTTGTGAGCCTAGGGATTGAATTCAGGTTGTCAAACTTGGCAGCAAGTTTCTTTACCCATTGAGCTATCGTGCTGGCTCCTTCTAAAAGTTTTATCATTTCAAGCCTTCCATTTAGTCATTTAGTATAATTTTAAATTCCATTCACTCATTCGTGTGTGTGTGTGTGTGTGTGTGTGTGTGTGTGCACACGAGGAAGCCAGAGTACAATTGTGTGGAGTTTGTTCTCTCATTCACCATATAGGTCCTAGGGATGGTTATTCAAGTCATCAGGGATTGTGGCCCTTGTTTCTGCCCTCTGAACCAGATCCTCAGCCCCTTAATTCATTTTTTCCCCATTTGCTCCTTTTCTGCTTGGAGAACTTTGTTTGCATAATCTTTTATGGGCAGTTTTACTGGCAACACATTATTTTAACCATCTTCCTTTACGTGAGACTCTCTTGATTTCCACTTTGTTGGCGATAGATGAGTCTGGGCTGATAGTTCTGGATGTTGGACTTTTTCCCTGCATGTGTAAAACCCTGTTCTGCTTCCTTCTCATGAAAGACTGCCTGCATTCTAACTGCATGGCCTAATGGGGATCCCATTGTACTTTGGCCTCTCTACTCCCTCGAAGAGTTCTGTTCTCTTTAGTCTGACTTCCTGCAAGAAGGTGTGCTTGTGGGGTGTCTGGGTGAACAGTCATGGATTAAAACCTTTTTGAGGGCTATTTCAGTTCTTAAATCTGTAGGTTTGTGAGGTTGGGTTTTCTTTCTTTTTTAAGTTGAGCAGTTTTCATTGTTTCTTTATTTCTTCACCCCACCATCTTTCTTGTCTTTGAAGAGCTCTGAGACAAGGCAGGGAAGTCCCTTTGTCTTGGTCTCCTGTGTTCCCAAGGCTTTGTTCATTTATTGTCCTCTGTCACTTTTCTCTTCGTGTTAACACTGTATGCTTTTCCTTTAATTTCTTAAAAAAATGATTATTTAGTTGTGTGTCAGTGCATCTGTCCATGTCTATGTGTCTGTGTATATGTACACATGCCTACGGGTGCCTGAAGAGGCCAGAAGAGGCTTTCACATCCCATGCGTGGAAGTTACAGATGGTTGTGAGCCATGTGTAGATGCAGGGAGTGGAGCAAGTTCCTCTGGAAGAGCAGTCGATGCTCTTAGCAGCTGAGTCGTCTTCCCTGCTCCTGGCTGCAGGTTTTCCATTACTCTATCATCTAGTTCGCCCATCCTTGCTGCTTCCTTCCATTCTGCTCATCATCCTGTGTCTTAGCCTCTTTGTTTCAGATAGTGAATTCTTGCTATTGTGTTTCCACTTTGTTCCTGTTTATATCTTTAATTTCTGTGCTAAGTTTTTCTTTCCTCTGCTGGACAAGGATTGGACATTCGCCTCTCTAGAGGACCTCCTGGGATCACCCTGGATGGGAAGGAAAGAATGTCTTGTTATTGTTGCCTAAGTAGCCTCTACTGACATGAGTAGTGCAGTCTCATAGCCCTCAAGCAATGGCCAAAAACTACTTCTTCTCCAGGCTCCTTTTATGCACCCTAGAAAACAATATGGGTGAGGTCTCCACTGCCAGTGTAGACGTACAAGTCCATACTTCTTGCATGCATGTGTGCATATGAGTGTGTGTGTGTGTGTGTGTGTGTGTGTGTGTGTGTGTGTGTGTGTATTCCTTTGTATATGTAGGCAGGTGAGAGAACAATCTCAACTTTCATTCTTCAGGAATTGTCCTCCTCCTCCTCCTCCTCTTCTTTAAAAAAAAAAAAACAGGATGATCTCTCACTGGCTTAGAACCTGCTAAGTAGTCTAGGGTGGATTGACTGGTCAGGAAGCCCCAGGGATCTGCCTGTCTCTGTCTCATCAGCACTGGGATTATAAACACTCACCACCCACCCAACACTTTTTAAAGAATTCTATTTATTTTAGTATGTCTCTGTGTGAGCATGTACGTGTGCCATGATGCTCTTATAGGGTCAGTGGTTAGCTTATGGGAGACAGTTCTTCCTTCCACCATGTGGATCTTGGCTATCAGACTCAACATTGTCTATCTGGAAGTGTAAGCACGGAGCCAGCTCCCAAGCTTATTAAGAATGTGTTTATTTTGTTACCTGTGTATGTGAGTATGTGCACATAATGTTTGTGTGTCTGAGAGTGAGTGAGTGAGTGTGTGCGCAAATGAGTGAAGATACCTGTAGAGGCCAAAAGGTCTCACAGGTCCCCCGGAGCAAGACTAAAGGCAGTTGTACTGCCTAATGGGAACCAAACTTGGGTCTTCTGAATGAGCTTCATGTGCTCATAGCCACTGAGCCATCTGCCCAGCCCTTGTGGTCTTTTTTATACCACTCTCATGTTTGTGTCGGGGGTGTCTCATACTGCTCTCCCAGGTAAGAAATCTCTAGTGCAAATGACCTCAGAAATAAACCTCCACTCCCCTACAGACTTGTGATGGGAAAGCAGACAGAAAGACCGCTCTGTGGAGGTGGGGCGTCACATCAGAGAGGGGCTTTTCTGTGTTGTCTTCTGCGTGGGTGGTCCTTTGGTAGGCATACATTCTGAGAGCACCTGTGTGGTTCAAGAACTGGAAGTGAGGCTGGGAGAAGCCCCAAATGAAGGACCTGGGCAGCATGTTTGGACAGCCCCTCCCACATTCATCTTCACAGTTTGAGTCAGTTGCTTCCAGCATCAAAGATGTGATTCAATCCCCGCTCCCTGGCACACAGTTATTTTCTTCATTTTCTTTTCTTGCTTTGCCATGGCAATGAACCCTGCAGGGCCTGAATCATTATGAGCCCAACCAAATGGTGTGTCCATGGGGGTGCCGAGTGCCAGCTCCTGGCGGAAGCCTCTTCTGTCACATGTACAGAAGGAAAAAAGTCTCCTGTGTCATTCAGATTCTTAAGGTGTTCCTTCTGTTGATTTCCAAGCCAAAATTATCAGTTTCCCGAATTGTTTAGTTGAAAACTACCATATATTCCGAGGAGTTGTATTTGTAGTAGCAGATTTTCTTGTCCTGTCTTAAAATTATGGATTTCTCAACTGTTCCTGTGATGGATTTGTTCTGGGGTACTGTAGTAACCACATTTTCATCTCATGGAGCTAATTATGCAGCATAACTTATACAGGCTTAAGTGTAATTATATTTAGTATGTAGATTTCAGAACCCCAATGTAGGGGCACAGGGTTGAGTTTAAATACAGCCAAGGAACAAAGAGATTTTCACTAGGAAGAGAGCTGTTGTAAAGAGACCTACCCTTACATTTAAGGTAGGCAGAGTTTATATGCCTTAAAAGATTTTGTTAATGTATATCCATTCATGGTTGTTTTATACACATTTAAATGTGACAAAATACAAAACCATTTAAAGGCACATCCACAGTTCTTTTGTTCCTTGGGTGTTCTCTAACAAAAGGACTCAAGAGAAACCAAAGGATTGCCGGGGGAAGTGTTTGAAAGGCACTGCTTCACAGTTCTAGAGTGGTGTCAAAGTACAAGTGCCGCGCCCAGAGAAAGGACGCTGAGTAGCAGGCTTTCCAGTGAACACTGCCCGGGTATATGCAAACATGAATGTGAGCGCATTCAATAAAAGGCACCAGCACTTTCATAGGTTATTCTATTCTATTAATGTTCCGCACATTAAAAAAGTGGTTCCATCTGTTACTTTCTGATCCTAACAAAAGAGGGAAAAAGGGGGAATCGTTTTGATCAATGTCCTTGTAATTCTTAGACTTGGTATAAAATAAATCATGGTGTTAGGGCCCCTCATTGATTGGGGTTAAAGTGATACACTGTGGTCTTCATGGTGACTTGGATTTTACTTGCTGGGCACCCAGGACTTTGATTTGGCTGGTTACCTGCTGTGGCTTAAGTGATGCAAGATAATTATTGGTGCTTCCTGGTCACAGTGGCCTATTCCACACCTGCACCCTTTTGTTGGCGGCCCGACAGGGATGCTGGGTATGAGGTCTCCATGAATAGACATCCTCTCTGAGTAGTCCTCCGACACCAGATTGATTTATGAATGTATCCGGCTCTTTGTTAGCATGTGAACCCCTAATTAATTTAAAGCCCTCTGTAGAGAAATTAAACCACTGGTTAAGATTTCTAACAGACTCAGATGGTGCTAATGAAAGGGAAGCCAGTCATATGAGCGGATTTACCATGGTCACTGGTGTCTGTCTTTCACAATGAAGCCTGGTGTGTGGATAGGAGAGCACACCCTCCAGTAAAGAATGGGCTGTCAAAGAGCCATCCTATATGGCTCCTAACCCAATTAGGCTTGCTTCTTGGGTTCTAGCTTCCCATCTGTGGAGTTAAAGAGGAAGTCAGAAACAGGCATGGAGCAGAAGGAGGAAGATGAGAGAGCAAGAGGAGAATCTGTATAGATGTCATAAACCTCCAGTTAGATATTCCTCCAGCCAGTCGCGCCTGCTCCGGGAGTTGCTGTATATAAATGGATAAGAGAAGATGCTTAGCACTCAGGAAAATGTGCATGTGTGTATTCATGTGTATGTGAGCTGAGTGTGTGTGTGTGTATGCATGTGCATGTTTGTGCAGAAGACAGAGGTGAACATCGGGTATCTTCCTTAATTGCCTCACTGAACCTGGAGCTCACAGATTTGGCTAAGATGGCTGGCTAGTAAACGCTGAGACTCTCTGCCCTCACCCAGGACGAGCATTACACATAAGCACAGCCATGCCTGCCTTCTGCTACCACTGCTGTGGATCCAGGGCTTTCCCGACTGAGCCATCTTCCCGGCTCCGTCTTCAAGAATTCTTACTTCAAATTCTGTCAGCAACAAACTTAAGTACATTAGAGGTATGAATGTCAGAAAGTACTCAAGCTTTAGAGTAAAGCAAACATGAGTTCTCCTTTAATGCTAGTTTAGAGGAAGACTTTCTGCTCATAATTCAAAAAGTGATTCACTGTTAACTGAAAGATTTCACATAAAAATTTGCAACTTTCCATGAAGATATACACAGAGCCATAAAGATGACCCCTAACAAAGAGGGTGATGAAGGAAAAACATCTTAGAAATTGGAGATTGGGGGCCATGCAAATAACTCAAGCTACAGGTGCTTGCCACAAAGGCCGGAAGACCAGATTTTGGGTCTCCAGGACTCACATAAAAAACAAAAGAACTTATCTGGTGACATGAACCTGCAACTCCAGCTTGAAATGGCCAGAGACAAGATTATCCCTAGAGTTTGCTGGTAGCCTAGCCACGTGAGCCTTAGGTCAGTCAAAGAAACTGTATTGGGTATTGGAATAAGGGATGTAGTGTTACGGAGGAGTGACACCTGAGATTGTCCTCTGCCTTCCACACATATAAGAACATGTACACACATGGGGGAGGGGATGGAGGGAGGAGAAGACGGGGAGGGGGGAGTCAACAAACAAACAGAAAACCCAAACAGACCAAAATGGCAATGAGAATATACACAGAAGATATACAACGATGATAAAGTACCATGGGAAGAGGAGAAAATAACCAAACTCAGTCATCATTTTAGACCTCCCAAATAAAATGCCACCAGGGTACCATCTCTCTCCTATCAACTGGTGAATGCCAGATAGTGTCACAACACCGTCTGTCATACAACCTTCTGGAAACAGACCTGCTCTGCTGCCAGAAGCTGTGTACATCAGTGCAGTTCCTTGGGGATTCCCTGCCACCGAACACAGGTACCCATGCACTTGTCTCAGGTTTGGCTGCCCTGTGCCTGGAACGTTCCTGGACAGCCCACCTGTGATAATATGATGCGCACATACATAAGGCTATTTTTTGTAGGGTTTTAAAAATGTGTTTTTATATTAATCTGCTTATAGAGTGTATTTGTGGAGAGGCACACATGCCACAGCATGAATGTGGCGTCAGAGGATAACCTGTAGGAGTCTGTTCTCTCCTTCCGATGTATAGGTTCTGGGGGTCCAGTTTAGGTCCTGTGGTAAAGTTCCTTTATCCAGTGAGTCACCTGGCTGACGCCATTGGATTACCTTTTGTGGTTGAACAATATTTGGTTTCACGTAATTGCCTATTCTCGAAGGACTGTCTTACTAAATAGTGTATCCTCACAGTATAGCAGTCTGTGCGGTTGTGAGAAAGGAATAAGGATGACCTCTATGAACTGACAAAATCCTAATATTGGTGAAGTGTGGAAAGCAGGACACCAAGTGTACAGTTGGGCTCTTGTTCGAGAATGGAGGGCATCTCATGTAAGCAGACATGTGTGTGCTTATTTATGTAAAAGAAAACCACGAAGTCTATGCCAGAAACTAAACGAATGGTAGGAAAGGAATAGGATGGAGGGCACTTCTGAGTATAAATATTTGTGCAGCTCTGAATGATAGAGTCAACACCAAACTTCACACGTCCCCAGACTCAAACAGCTAAATCCTGTCAGCATGCACAGGGAGCCCCTAATCAAATACAGTCATTAATGTACTCCACCTATTGATGATATGTATATTATATGTGGTATACTATAACACATCTAATATATTAGGTATATTTTAGTATATTATTTGTTTATTTTATGTTATATAAATTTAGATTATATAAATATAAAATATATTATTTAGCTAATATATTAGATAAACAAATAAAAATATCTAACATATTGTATTTATTATATAGTTGGCCTTATTTAAAGAACTTGAAATATACATGTTGCAACATGTATTATAGTATGTAATGCATGATATATAATCTATATATATTAAAAATGTTATTTTATTAGGACTTCTTCAAAGGAATATGGAGATGTATAGCTAAGGAACAGAGATAAGGGAGGATGCTAATCAAGCCTTGTTGGGTTTTGCTGAAGGCAAGCCTCGATGGTAAGACTTTAGTCCTCTGAAAGAGTAGTAACCCCATCAGAAATGGAAGAGGTGTGGACATGGATGTGGAGTGAATCTGTTTAAGCTGCCTCAGCATAATTCCTGTTAAGATATCTCAATGCTGATGTGAGCATGGCATTCCAATGACATGCCTATGTCAACAAAAGAATCTAGTGGTCTGAATTCCAGAGAAATGCTTGTCAATACCTATGTAATACTTTCAAATCTGTTCCCTTTCCTCCAGCGCCCTCACAGTTGCAATATGTTTCTTTATGTAAAAACAATAGCATTTTAATTACTTTCTCTGGCTGTGATAAATACTCTGGCAGAGGCAACTTAAAGGTGAAAGAGTTTATTTTGGCTCACCATCATGGTGGGGAAGGCATGGCTTCAGGTTCAGGAAGCTGGCTGGTCACACTGTATCCACAAGTAGAAGTAAAGACGGAGCAGAAAGTAGGACATAGCTGTGAAGTCTTAAAAGCTGCCCGCCTCCCCTGTGATCCACTTCCTCCAGTGAGGCTCCACCTCCTATAGGTTCCAAAACTTTCCCCAACAGCGCCACCAGCTGGGGACCAAGTGTGTAAACATGAGCCTGTGGGGGACAGTTCTTATTCAAACCACCCCAAATAGAAAAGGTGATCACTCTCATCATTGGCAGTGATGCTCCAACTTCCTGCTACCCCCAAATCCAGAGTTCATCAAGTCCACAGAGCCCTCAGATACGAAATCAGAACCTGTGTCTCTTTTGATTGTGCTGGCCTGCAGATCCAGCCCTCCACCCTCCTGGACTTGAACCCGTGCATGATAGGATAGGATGAACATCTTCGGCTTTCTTTTCATGAGTGCATGTTCACAGCGTCTAGCAACTGACCGGACTTGTGATGCAGGCACACCTGAGATCACCCAGGAGTAAAACTAATTTAGCAATCAGTGGAGTGTTAGTAGACAGACTTTGCTTCCTCTGTGTAGAATGTCAGGGATCTTTTGATTATTCATTCTGCAGTTAACCATTTCTTAGGTATCTCTGACCTCTAACCTACTAGAATTGACTCAAGAAGTAGCATACATGTGTATCCCTGATACATTAGTGTCTGTTTTGCTGTTGGTCAAACATAGGTATTAGACACCATCCTAAAGATTGGCTACATATTTTGCATAATGACAAATAATTGTATAGTTGGGGCTCAAGTCTTCATTGAAAAAGTATCTTCAGTGTCCAGCCCTCCAAAAGACTTGTAGACACATGGTGGAGCTTTATTTTATTGCTTGAGATTTTACTTTTTAATTTTGTGTGTCTGTGTGTGTGTGTGTGCCTGTGTGTGTGTGTATTATGGGGAGGTGGTATGTGCACATGAGTGCTGTACCCAAAAAGCCAGAAAAGGCCACTGAATTTCTTGGAGCTGGAGTTAGAAGAGATTTTGAACCACTTGACCCCTTGATCTGGGTGCTGAGTACTGAACTCAGGTCCTCTGCAAGAGCAGTATACACTCATGAAGCATGAAGCCATCTGTCTCCCCAATGTCCCTTTAATATTATAGGTTTGACCTCACAAAAACTCCTAATGTTACAGGAGGCATTTTGCCACAGAGTACTTAACTTCCCATTAAGAATTTCTTCAACTCAATTTTCAAGCCAGTGTTCGCTCCTCACACTCCCTGCATCCACTGACATGCCTACTAGAAAGAATCCAGTGAACAAAAGGCCATTTCTTGTCATTTAAAGACGAACAGCTATTTTAAGTGCCATTTTCTTTTTAAAATATAGCCCTTGGGGAATTCTCTTGTTAATTCCCATCTCTCTGTTCCACTGCCAGATTTCTGTTTTTCTCTCTATTGCTTCTGCATTTTGTCCTTTTATTTTGTCATTTAGCATTGATGGGGATTTAGATGTTGTCTGGTCACTTGGGGGTATCCCCTTGCTCTATTTTATTGGAGCTGAGAATACAAAAGGCTGAGGCTATATAGTTGGTCTGCCCACGAGACTTCATTACTGATATATGCTTTCCACCAGAAGAGGGCGCCACATTCATTAAAAATAACATCCATAATCCAGGTTGAGTTCTTTCTTTCCTTAACAGGTTCCAGATGAGGATCCATTTGACCTCATGAAAAGACATGATACCTGTCTTTTCGTGGGAGGAGGCTGCCTCATGAACTAATACCACAGGTCAATGGTGTAAGGATGCAGTCAGCAATGTAATGATAGATGCGTCAATGTTGTTCTCTATGACAATAAGCAGGACAGTACCAACAAAAATTATAAAAAAGTTTGCCTCCTCTCCAAAATCCGTATTTCTTCTCAGCTGGGGAATATGTTTTTTTGGCACTGAAGGGATTGGATCTTTAATTAAGCATGTAATAGTCTTCTATTTATCATTCCACAAAACAACTGCCTCCTTTTATAGGACTTATGCCTGCTATGAAAAACAGCGTGTTTCCTTCCTTTCTACTGTAACCTGAAGACATCTTCAACAGCACCCTGCCTCACAGTGCTCCCTTTATCTCTCCATGTACCTACCCCAGTGCCTAGAACTGCAGTGGAAAACCCTGATTTATTTGGATATTTATACATAGGTTCCAGAGTCTTAAAATTACAAATACCTTTCTGTGTCATAAGCTGTTAACCTGTCAGCAGCCATTTGGCTATTCATACCAGATTTACTTATGAGGCTGAGTAATCTTGTCACCTGAGTTATCCACAGAAGAGAGGGTTATGTCTCAAAGGGGACGGGGACTTTTTTATTGCAGTGGCAAACCTGGAAAGGCATGTCTGCATGTGAATTGCATAGATGAGTATCTCAGTGCCAAGGAGCATAAATAGAGTGGGACGTCAGATTGCACCTGGAGCTCAGCGGCAGAGTATATCCCTAGCAGTCCTGAGGTCTAGGTTCAATTCCTGGGACTGCTTCAAAGGAAAAAAACCATGACCTTAACAAAGAAAGGAAGAATGTTTCAAAAAGAACATAGATGCTTCCAGATGTTTTTCCCAGTGTACCACAGCTATGCTTTCCCCATCTATCCTCCCGATGCAAAAATGCATGCCTGATGCTGAGAAAGGACAGGCACACTAGGGTTGATGCTCCCAGCCAGCAGGTAAACTACCTTTTTATAGCAGCCATCCCATAGTCCTTTGGGGACCCGTGGTGACCACACTCACAATACACTCTGGGTAATGGTGACAAGGGCTGATATTTGTGGAGCTACTTTTCTGCCTAAGCTCTTTCCGATGACTCAGAGGAAGCATTATTATTATTAATTCCTCATTGTACTCATTCAGGCAAGTTAAATAACTCGCCTGGTCTCCCAGCTTGAAAGATACAGAGCTGCCGATTGAACTCCAGCTGCCCCCGAAATCCAAAGAACTCAGCCACTGCTCCGCACTGCCTCCTGCCCTTAGTAAAAGCTCTGAGGGAGGAAATGTTCCATTTTCCTTTTAAAATTACCTTTCCTTCTCATCTTCAAGAGAATTGTTTTGTATGAGTCACTGAGAAATATAGAACATAATCTGCCTGTGACAAAGTAGATTAAAATTTATCAGATAGGATAAATATTATTTTTAATGTTTGTATTCATATGTGCTAATTAGGAGTTAAAGATGACATTTCATATACAGACATAATGCATTTTGATGTTTGCCCCGTTACCCTCTCTTGTCCCCTTTCCATTCCTACTGACTCCTTCCTCTACCTCACTCATCCCCCTTCCATTCTGATGTCTTTTTAAGTGACCCAGTTGTTTTAATGAGGGTTGCTGGTAGGAGCATGGGTGAGCCTTTATAGGAGTATAATGTGGGACCCTAGGCTACGGATGTCACTCAGAAGTAGAAAGCTTGCTTTCTGCTCTTGAGGCACTAGCTTTAATCCCTAGTAGTGGCATCTTAGCCAGGAAAGGAAAAAAATGAAAAGCAAGTGGAATCTTAACAAATACAGGAATGTTCCAAAAAGATGCAGGTTGCTCCAGGACATTTACCTCCATGGGGCATGGGCACCATGCACCCATTAATTGCCTGTAGATTATATGGGGGTCGTGAGACCTCATGAGCCACCCATGACAGACTGTTGATAAGGCAAAACTCCTGTAGGTTATCACAAATGAAAGACACTTTCAGCTGGGGTCTGGTGGTTGCAGGTTTTTTGTTCTGGGAGGTGAGATCGTGAATGTGCCTCTTTGCTTTGGCTGCCTTGTTTATCACTTTATAAACAACCCACAAGTCTCAGAGAACAGCCTTATGCATGGACCTTTAACCTAAAACCGTGGAGCTGCAGCTATGCAGTTGCTGTAACTGCTGAACTCTACCAGATCCGTTTCTTATCGGATTAGCTCGTTCACATTACACAGCAGACTGAGTGTCCAACTGCAGGCAGATGGGTTTCTACTGCTGGAGACAGAGTTGGGGGAAGCTAGTCTCTCTCTCTCTCTCTGTTGCTCTCTGTGCTGGAGACACACATTTGGGGGGGCTACCTTCCTGCGTCTGTGTGTGTGTGTGTGTGTGTGGTGTGTGGGCTGGCCACACACAGTTATGACGGAGTGGGAGCCACTTTAGAATAAAAGCTTTAGGCTTAGCAGTCCTGAAACGCTCCCATCAGAAGTCCCCTACAGGTGAAAAAGTTGAGACTGGATGCTCATAGCAGCAGTCCTGGGTTAATACTGTCAAGAAAGGAAAGCTATGGCTGATAAATGTGGCAGAAATGCACTTACAGGGGACAAGACAGGGCAAACCCTGTAGCTGTTACGTCAGGAAAACTCTACCATTTCCTAGGTCAACTTCCCTACAAGGTAAAACCGTGGACTTTGTGCCTACAGACCTAATGGGGGCAGCAGGGATTTCTGTCTCCATCACTATAAGGGAGATGTGCTGTAGCAGGGCTTGTTGAGGAATTTAGGAATTGGGGTGGGGATGAAACTCTAGACAGGGTGCCAACACTGTTATTCCGTGCCTTGTTGTCCTGTTCACTTCAGTGCCTTTCAGATTTCAAGGTCAGGCTGAGAACTGGAGGGAAACCTGGTGTTTTCTTAATGCTTGAAGGACAAGAGGTACCACTTACAGATGTACACACACTTTGCAGGAATAGCTATTCCTGCTTTATGACAGTGGATTCATGTCTGGGTGTGCAACTCTGTAAGAGGGGGAGAGCTCCCCAGCTTCAGGACTTCTGGGGAATGGGAACACCAGTCTGTTCTCTGGCCATGGTTGTCTATGGTGCCTTGGTTGCTTCAAGAAGCATTGAGGGGCCCGTTCTTTGTCGGGAAGTAGCCTAGGCTATTTGCTTTGAAAGTTGGCACTTCCATAAAGAACAGTCATCTTTAAATAACATTGAATAAATAACATTAAGAAAATGCATGCTGTGTGTGTGTGAGCATGTGCGTGTGTGTCTCTGCACACAGGCATGCACATGCACAGATGTATATTGGGGGATTATGCACATGTGTGAATACATGTGCAGCTGCACTTATCTGTGTGTATACCTGTGCGGAAGCAAGAGGCTGACTTTTAGTATGTTCTTTTACTTTATATCTGGTTGGTTGAAGCAGGTTTTTCTAGGTAGTCTCCACTGTCAACTGTTCTTGACTGTATAAGAAAGCTAGTTAAGTTTGAGCCTGTGTGGAAGCCAGAAAGCAGTATTCCTTTATGGTTTCTGCTGTACTCCCTTGGCTGTGAGTGAGTTCCTTGGTCAGAGGTAACACTGTGCAGAATAACAACCAGGCTTGCCTCCAGGTTCTGCTTGAAGTTTGGCCTTGACTTGCCTCAAAGGTGGACTGTAACATATACAATGAAATAAACCCCACTCTATCCTTTGGAAAAGCTGGAGGGTTCCATCACAGAAACAAACGAAGTTAGAACACAATTTACGCAATTTAAAACCACTGCTTTGGTTAATTCCTGGCCAGCCAACTCTGGCTGTCTGCCTGTTTCTGACTCCCAGCACAAGTGTTACAGGTGTGCACTGCAATGTCTGGCTCTTACATGAGTGGTGGGGATTGAAGCTCAGGTCCTGATGCTTGGGCTTCAAATAGTCTACCCGCTGACTATTTTTTTTCCTTTTTTTCCCAAGACAGAGTCTAATATAGTGCAAGCTGACTTAGAAATCACCATTTAGCCTAGGATGACCCTGAACCTCTCATCATCTTGCCTCTACCTCCAGAGTGCTGCAATTGCGGCTTGTGTTCCACCACGACCAGTTTCCACAGCACTGGGACTTGAACCCAGGGCTTTGTGCATGCTAGGTGAGCACTCTACCAACGGAGCTGCGCCCCCAATCTCAAGACAGTGGTTTTGAATGAGTAGTAAACGTAGAGACTAAGGATGTGAGAATCCTATGTCAGTGCTGACCGTGGGCTGCAGGAGAAAGAGCTATTGTTTCAGTCTCCATTTCTAGTGTCACAATTCCTCTGGGGATCTGAAGGGGTCACAGCAATTGCTTTGCTGACTCTCTACCAACTCGCAGTACAAAATAGACTCTTCAGAAATGCCCCAGAGGCAGCAGCAGGAGGAGAGAGAGAGCCGGGCACAGTGCATACAGCATCCCTGATTCCACATAATTTTGGATCTCTCCACCGAGCACTGCATTAAAATCCCATTGGTTTTTAAGAAACTGTAGCAAATAGACCCCAGCTGAACTAGGACTCTTCAAGAAATGTGCCCCTCTGCAGGCTTTTCACATGGTAATGTGGCACTGTTTTAGAAAGGGACATTCTGGAAAGATCTCTGGTCACAGAACTCCCTCAATTGAAGTTTATCCTCACAAAGGAATTTGGCAAATTTTCAGTCAAGGAATGTACCTTTACAGGATAGCAATTTTGTGAATGAACTTGAGAGTCAGTGAAGTACAGGCTCCAGCCTGGTCATGCTGAAAACCCTATTCGCTGTGAATTTTCTCATTTGGAAAGTAGAGATAATAATTTTTGTCTAGGTTTTGGAGAGGGTTAAAAGAAAAGTCATATATAAAGTACTTAAAGTGCACTGGGAAGATGGCTCAGTCAGTAAATGCTTGCCATAGAGGACAGGGAGCTGGGTTCAGATCTTCAACATGTCCATATAAGCTGCAGTCTTGTTGGGGGTAGGATGGGGGTGGGGATCAGTGGATGATCTCTGGGTTCAGTGATAGACCCTGTCCCCAAAATTACAGTGGACAGTGTTAGAGAAAAACACCTGCCATCAGACTCTGGCTTCCACCAGCATATCCACACACATGCATTTATTCCTGTAAACATAGGTATAACATGTATACACACACACACACACACACACACACACAATTAAAAAGATAAGACAAAATAAAAACCCACGGCCTATAAATCTTAAAGCCTTAAAAGCTCAAGAGTTTTGAGCATTTGAACTTCCCTTAGTTTTAATTTGCAAAGCTTTAATTTAATTCAGGTTAGTGCCACTTAATCCCCAGGCAGAGTCAGTTAATCCTGTCATCTAGAATATAGCCTGCTAATCACAGACCCTCTCCGAAGGGAAATATGCAAGGGCGACAGCCAGTGACTTCAGAAAGAAAAACAGGCTTTAAATCACTCAATGAAGGCAAACTCCTAGAACTTCATGCTTAAAGCCTTTTTGTGGTAGCTGGTTATTGTTTAGTTCTTCAGTTTATTCTCCAGTTTATGGATGTGATGCATTTTTAAAAGAATCCAGATGATGCCAAAATGCCAAGTGTTTTGTGGTTTGGCTAATGTGATCTGGTCTTTAAATGTTGGGGTTATTAATCATACAAGTGATTAAGCTAAATTTAAAATAATTCTTCTACCATCCACCTCTGTTTGTGTGGGTGTGTTGAAATTTAAAGCAGTGGAATCCAGGCTTGGATGTAGGAATGGCTCAGTGGGTAAAGAAAGCACTTGCCAGCATCCACATTAAAGCTGTATGGACATGTGTGGTAGCTAGCTTTAATTACCAAGGTCACACAACCTCCAATCACCAAAGAAAAGAGTCTGCATTGATTGAGAGATTGGCCTGTTGTTAGCCATGTCTGTGGGGCATTGTCTAATTGAGTTAATTGACGTAGGAAGACCCAGCCCCCTTTGGGTGGCACCATTCCCTGGTTTGTGTCCCTGGACTGTTCAAGAGTGAAGGAATCGGAGCTGATCACTAGCAACCAAACAATGAGCACACACACATTCATTCTCTCTCTGCTCTTGCCTGTGGATATGACATTACCAGCTGTTTGAAGTTCCTGCCTTGACTTGCCTGCCACCATGGACTACACCTGAAATTGTAAGCCAAAGAAACCATTTCTCCTGTAAAAGGCTCTCTGTTAGGATGTTTTATCACAGGAATAGAACTTCCGGGAAAGCAGTTCTGTCTCCTGCCTGTAATCCCAGCACTACAGAGGCAGAGATGGGATTTCTGAAGCAAGCTGGCCAGCTAGCCTAGAAAACTGCAAGTTCTGGCTCAGTGAGAGACCTTACTTCAACAAATAAAGTAGAAGGTGATATAGGAAAACACCCTATTCAAATTCAGGTCTCTATACCCATGTACATGCATGGGTATATACACCTATAACTGTGTACTTACACACATGAACAGATGGATAAACACATACAGACATATACCTCACACATACTTTCACCAAAATGAAAAAGAAATTGAAAGCTTTTAGCCAAGGGCAAGAACACAAACAGCATGGGGGAGAATTGCATAAAGACTTTATCAAGGGAACAACAGCAAAAGTAAAGTAACTGAAAAGATCCAAGGCATTAGGATGATATGAGGGCCAGTGTGGAAAATATGCACTAGCCATATGATTTTCTCAAAAGATTTACTTATTTCCATATTATTTATGAGTATGGGGGGCTCTTAATCAGTTCATGTGTCCCATATACATACAGGAGCTTGTTAAAGCCAGAAGAGGACCCCAGGTCCCCAGACCAGAGCTAGAGTTACAGGGAACTGTGAGACACTGATGTGGCTACTGGGAAATGAACTCGTGTCCTCAGTGATACACGCTCTTTTCTGCTGAGCCATCTTTTTAACCCTAGCCATTAAATTTCTAATTCTTATGTTACAATATGAAAAAATATTGATGCTACTGAGCAAGGTATCACCTTTTCTGTAAAGCATGGTTGTGTCTAAACATGGTTCCTCTAAACTAGGAACAGGCAAAATGACTCAGACATTGCATGAAACGAGGGGCTTTGTCATCTTGCTCATTGTGTTTAGAGGGAGGCAACATGGTACACATAAACTCTCAAAGTGCCATGATCCTCATAAATAATGTGTAAATTAGAAATTATTTAAAAATTCATATGGCTGATTATATTCCACACACTGGCTATCATATCTTCTTCACAAATTTCAGTACTTTTCTGGGACATTCTTCATTTAGTTCTGTACTGTGGCCCCTTTCCGCTCTCTGTTCTCTGTGAGAGTATTACTTCATTTTATTGACCTCCCTGATGGTCCTGCCTTAGTTCTCTTAATGGCTCCTTGGCATCCAAGGAGATCAAACCTGGTGCCTCTCTCATCCCCACTCCTCGTACAACACCAAGACGTCACCCAGGCACTCAAAAATTTGCCACCTGTCAGATGCAAATAGAATTTACTCCAAACTAATGCAAGTCTTTATTATTACTATTACTATTATTTTGGTTTTTAGAAACAGGATTTATCTGTGTAACAGTTATAGCTGTCCTGGAACTAGCTGACCTTGAACTCCCAAGTGCTGAGATTAAAGGCACGTACCACCACTGCCCAAGTTTTGTGTGTGTGTGTTTGTGGTTTTTTTTTACAAGTCTCTAAAATAAATGGGACAGTGTTAATGGTGGTGGGAACTCTTCCTCACTCAAGGCTACAGTTTTCCAACAGTCATTGGAAGATGGCTTGGGAAGTGATGTCCAGAAGAGCATCCAGGCTTCAGGAAATGATATCCACAAGAGCATCCAGGCTTCAGGAAATGATATCCAGAAGTGTATCCATGTTTTAGGAAGTGATGTCCAGAAGAGCATCCAGGCTTCAGGAAGTGATGTCGAGAAGAGCATCCAGGCATCAGGAAGTGATGTCAAGAAGAGCATCCAGGTTTCAGGGCCATCACATATTGGCTCCATCACAGCCAGCATCTTGTTGACATGAGTCAGTCTGTTCTCCGTTTGCAATAGCTCTTCTGGCCTCCACTCAATAGATGCCTTTAGAAGTTGTCCACCAGACTTGATAACTAGACTGGGACTACATGTCCTATGAAAGAGTGTAGAGAATATTACCCCATTCAAGAACCTTTGTTTTATATTTACCAATCTTTGTATCATTTGTTCTGTCCATAATATTAACAGCAGGTGCTCCTGGACAATGATAAACAACCATGAAATGTACCATCACTCTGCATGCCAAATATCTTCTCATACTTTTCTCCTCATACAAATTATTTACTTTTCCAGTTCCCCTTGCTACCTTGATGCACTAATCCAATAGTGCTTTTTTTTTCCATTATGGTAGATGTAAGATAAGTAGGGATTTCTGGGTAGGAGTTTAAGAGCCTGGGTAAACTAGGCCCAAGAACAAAGTGGAAGCCTGGAAGACAAAGGAAACTGCTAAGCATGGGTATTTTATTTGGAGTAGAAATGAGAGAAGATGAGATAGATCACATACATAGAATCTTTGGGAACTCACTCTCTGGCACCTATATTTTTTTGATATAAAATAAAAATCCATTATTTTCCTGGTTCCCAATTGTTATCTGATTAAATCAGCAACAAAGACCAGTTAAGGAAGCAAATCAGGTAGCTGGGGTGGATGTGGTACCAAGCACACAGTTATCACAGGGCTGAGCAGGCTCTTGGGTCTGCTTTTGCTCCAGACTCTGGGGCCTTTCGCCATCCGTCTTCCTTCTTGTGACCATGATCAGTTCGTGACAGCAGAAACAAGACAATGATTTGAAGGAAGCCTTAAAACAATGTCTGTGTAGTATGGGTGTGTGTGTGTGTGTGTGTGTGTGTGTGTGTGTGTGTATGTGTGTGTGCATTTAGAGGCCAGAGGTCAACATCACAGGCTGGTCCTCATGTGCTGTTCAACTTGTCTTTTGAAACAGCATGTCTTATTGGGCCAGACCTCACTGAATAGGCTATGTTGGCTGGCCAGCGAACCCTGGCATCTACCTGTCTCTGCCTTCCGGCACTGAGATTATAAGCACACACCATCTCACTTGGCTTTTTACATATTTGTTTGTTTGTTTTAAGACTGAGCTTGGGAAGCTGTGCTTGCAGTCTCCCAGCCCTGAAAGAAGAATCTCTTTTATACCATTGGACACCTTAGATTTTGAAGATAACACACTATAGATCTTTGAAGGAGATCATGTATAAATGGCGGAGAAGTCTTTCTCTGCTTCCATGCGAAGCTTTCCTCGTTCCTCCATAGCAGGGGTCTAACAAAGGGCTCTTTAAAAATCAACTTCTTGCCTGTGGATTTGCAATATCTCACCAGTCCTGCTGTGCCTGACTTCTTTTATTTCTTCTTTCTCTTTAGCCACCTTGGTGCTTAAAGAAGTGTTCACTAGATGCTCACTTTTATTTTTATCTGAGATGGGCTCATATTTGAGATGCTTAAGTTTTGAGAGAATTCAAACTTGTAAAGCAGATAAATTACCTTGTCTAGAAATACCAGGAAAATGTTTTTAGCCAGATAGCAAGGCTGAGTCCAAACAATGGGTTATTTGAATTGGAATTCATCTGATGTAACTCTGCTTGACAGAGAAAATAGAAGTTAAAGTTAAAAGGTTCAGGCAACTGAGAAAAGAAAGCAGAAGTTCTTTTGAAACCAGAGTGCAAGTCAATATGAAAATGGAAGGTGTCTGAACAAACAATAACAGAAGAAGCTCTACTTCTCTACTTGCCTTCTGAAGAACATGCCAGATATCACCGTAAAAGTCCCCAGGAGGAGCTGTGTAACTCAGTTTCATGTCAATTGCCTGTTATGTGTGTAGGTGCACTTGTATGTGCGTATATGCACAGAGGCCAGAAGTCAACCTCGGCTGTCATTCCACAGGTGCCATCCACCCACCTTGTGTTTTGAGACAGGGTCTCTCGCTGGCGCAGGGCTCACTCGGTAAGCTAGTCTAGCTGGCCAGTTTGTCCCTGGGATCCGCCGGCCTCTGTCTCCCCAGCACTGAGAGGATAAGACCACCAGTTTTTATTTT
This sequence comes from Ondatra zibethicus, assembly GCA_004026605.1. Lineage (NCBI taxonomy): Eukaryota > Metazoa > Chordata > Mammalia > Rodentia > Cricetidae > Ondatra > Ondatra zibethicus. Next base: position 61,049 of record PVIU01007654.1, on the reverse strand, counting down.
AAACCTATGTTCTGAAGATTAAAGTCAGGTCCTCCTGCTTGCATAGCAAGTACTTTACCCACTGAGCCACCCCCTCAGCCTGCAAATCACTTTTAATCCAGATATCTATCCCAGCGGAAGCCTAAGGCTGTCCTTAAGTATTTTTGACCTGTAACCTTTCATGGTAACTAGGTTTAATTGTTGGGCTTTCTGAGAAGTTTGAAAACCCCATTAAGTTAAATGTTTTCCTGGGCTTCCTATTGCTTCTTGTTAACCGGGGAAGCCAAAAAAATTCCAGTGAGGCCAGGTAGAGTCTGGCCTTCGGTAACCACAGCTTGGACTCCGTATTCCCCTATGTCCACACATGGAAGTAGTCAGGTGACAGCACAAAATCCAGGTGACCCTGTAACTACCCTGGCAGGAATGGAGCTGCTCTACAGTGGCACTGGTACCCATCCCTGTGGCTATCAGAGTACCGAAATACAATGCCAGGGAGCTGGAATAGCCCCAGGAGTCTCATGCTAAAAGGAAAAGGCTGAGTCAGAGGGGAAACTTGTTTCTAGGGAGAGATTCACAGAGCTATTGCAGCTTGTTAGTCACCCTGCAGAAGAGACGAGGTGGAGACAGTGCTGGGGCAGTGATGGAAGGGACCACATCTTGTCTAGGACCGCTTAGCTGTGCAAACCTCTTATGCTGTCTATCTGTCTGTCTGTCTGTCTGTATCTGAGTGTTTTGACTGCATATACATAAGTGCTATATGCACATGTCGGGTGCCCAAGGAGGCCAGAAGAGGGCACTGGATCCCCTGGAACTGGAGTCCGGAGTTACGGATGGTTATGAGCCACCATGTGTGTGCTGGGACCCCAGTCTTCTTCCTGGAAAGGCAGTAAGACTCTAAACCACTGAGCCATGTCTACAGCCCTGTACCCTGTATTTAAGCCTAAACTTCATGCCAGTACTTCAGAGGTGGACTCAGGAGGTCGGTAAACCTCTTTGCTTTCCTTCCTCCTATGGCCAAACTGAACAACACTTCTTGTCTGCTTTCCACTCTTAACTCTGTGTTTAGTTGTATTGAGAATGGGCGTGTGGGGGACTGTCAGGGCTCCCGTTCTGACTTCAGCTCAGTAACTCCCCTGCAGCACCCTGCAACGATTGCATATTTTCACCTGGAGCAATAGGGTAGACCTTCAGTTCCTCCCTGGGATTAGAAGTGCTCACTGGATTCCCTCCTTCCTGTTCTCCCTCCCTCCTCTCCTCCATCCTTCTCTTCCTCCCTCCTCCTTCCTCCTCCCCCTCCCTCCTTTTCCCCTCCCTCCCTTCTTTCCCCTTGGTGTTCCCTGAAACCTGGTGTTATTTAAAAAAAAAAAAAACACAGGTTAGTCCATTATAGAGCACACTTGTCTCCTCAGGGGAGCTGTAACTTAGCAGGGCTGTGGCAGGCTTCTCCGATCTCTTTCTGTGGAAGTGTGGCTGTCCCCTGGTTCTCCACCATACTGACACTGTTTTCGTTGCTCCTTCTTTCTCTCCCCCTTCCACTGGTATACGTGTGTGCATGCCCACACATGTACAGGCAGAGGTCAAACGTGGGCATCGTTTATTACATACTGTACAGCTTGCTTTTTGGGACATGGCTTCTCATTTGCCCGTTAGACCAGCAAAGCCCACTGAACTGCCTGTTTCATCCTGGGGTCACAGGCACACATCCTGTTACCACATCTGCCTCTAAGAACAGAAAATAGAACAGAACACAAAAAACTAGCTACTGGGGCTCAAACTCAAGTTCTCGTGCTTGCTCTGCCTTTGTCTTCACCTCCCAGCCCCTCTACTGCCGTCTTGATGCCATGCGGCCTTCATAGGAAGGCATGGCCTTGAACAGTAAAGGAGCATTCCAGGGCTCCTCCCGCTGAGACAAGCACTTGTTTTGCAAACTTATTGTTATTTTAAATATAGAAAATAAGTTAAGAGCTATAAGTGGCTTTGAAAGCTCTCAGTTTCCTAGTGTCTATCTAAGTCTGTATATCTTGAAGATGTAAAGAGTAGAATAGAATATTTCTTAAATAAAAAGAGCTTTGCAGAAGGAAATTCAGTGCCTCCCTAAGAATAACTTACGTGTGATGGAAGCTTGAGGATGTTTGAGAGAAATTTTATCTCAATAGATGGATTTTATTTTGTTTTACTTTAAGATATATACATATACATACATATATCTGTATGTGATATATATCATATATACATGAACAATATATGCACATATAGATTGTATATATATACAGTATATACATATTTATTCACAGTGGTGAATATACGATTTTCTTTTCCCTAAAGATGATGCTGGGTCTGGTTGGTAAAGAATTTGTTAGTGTAAACACAGGACCGGGTTTTAATCCTCAAAGCCCATATGAAAAGAACCAGGCATGCTGGTGAGTTCTTACCAACCCAGCACTGGGGAGGCCAGGAGATGTCAGGCAGTCTAGCTGAGTCAGTGAGCCCCAGGTGAAAGCAAAAGACCTTGTCTTAAAATAATTGGTCAAAAAAAAAAAGGCCATGAATTTGAAGGAGAGCAGGGAGGGGTATTTGGGAGGGTTTGGAGGCAGGAAAGGGAAGGGAGAAATGTTGTAATTAATTATAATCTCAAAAACAAAGCAAAACAAAACATGGTGGACATTGCCTCTGTTCCCTGTCTCTCTGTCCCTGTCTCTCTCTCACACATACACATACACATGCATGCACACACACCAATAAATTAATACCAAGTGCCTGCTGACTGTTCACCTTTAAGTAGGGCACCCGTGTCACTGCCTCAAAGCCTGAGAGACCTCAGAAGAGGGGGTTGGGAAGAGGTAAGCGCTAACGGGCAGGGAGGAGGGCCATGAAAAGCTGCCTGTGGGCATGCCATGGCTACGATAGGACAGTCATGATCTCACAGGCATAGTGTCTGCACAAGGTGGAGTCGGCAAGCGTTCAGTCACAGTAGACAAGGAGCTCATGGGCCTTGTACTCCCAAGGGAGCTAATGGCAGGCTAATGGAGCTAAGGGCTGCTGGGGAAGAAGGCACTGTCTTTATCTGTGTGGCCGCTGGCGAGTTACTTGTGCTCCAGTGGACAGCTTACCACCTAGGCTTGTAAGGGTGGTCCTGCTTAAACCCAGTGGGTCACAAAGTAAAAACCAAATTAAGACAAAAGGACATGGAAATGGGATGGGGACTAGGTGGGGGGAGGAAAACAGAGAGTGGAGGGGAGAGTATGACCCGAATGTATTCTAAATATATATTAAATTGTCAAAGAATAAAGAAATAAGATGCTAACGCTTAAAACACAGCGTTTATACTCCTGCTTTCAATACGGCAATTTCTTTTTCAACCCACAAAGCTATAACTCCTGTAAATGTGGGTGTAACACTTAAAAGAAACCTCAAGATGTTTTCCTGTGCAGATCTTTAATCTAAAGCACAGTACTTTATGTGAACTTTAAAGTCAGTAACTGAATGACTCTTTAGAAAAATTTAAAAGTCTCCGTGAACACCACTTCTTGGCAGTGATGGAAATATCTAGCAACTTTCAAAATCTCTCTTTCTGGCCCTTTCATGTATAAGTAAGTTTGTGTGGGCTGTGCATGCGTGCACCCGCGAGAGGGCATGCCTCCTCCTGTGGGTGCACAGCGAGACCAGGGATTGGTGATGCGTTCCCCCCCCCCATTTCCCATATTATGCTTTGATATAAGGTCTTTGACCATGGAGTTCATTGATACCACTAGACTGGCTGGCCAACACGCCCAAGGGCTCCTCCATCTGTGTAACCCTATAGTGTAGCTTTCATAGTGTTGCAGTTATAGATTTGAGTCATGACGTGCCTGGCTTTTTATGTGGATGATAGAGATCTACACGCAGGTCCTCACGCTTGGGCAGCAAGCACTGCTACAGACTGAGCCATCTTCCAAGCCCCCTACCTGTTCCTGCAGCAAATGCTTTCTGAAGAAGTAGTTGAATGAAATGAGGACATGACTTCTCCTAAGCGTGGTTGAAAAGGATTTTATGTGACTATAAGGGATGAGGGAGAATACAGCCAGGGGCATCTGGAGGAGTCCTGAGCAGGAATGGAAACCAGCAGATTGAACATGGCCAGCAGAATGTATCAGGAAACTATGGAAGGGGGCAAGAAGAGAGGAGGACCAAGGGGGGCAAGAGATAGGGTGGCAAGCATAGCCAGAGCCATGAGAGCAAAGAGAGATCCAAGAACCGAGAGAGAGAGAGAGAGAGAGAGAGAGAGAGAGAGAGAGAGAGAGAGGAGAGAGAGAGAGAGAACAGGACACATGGCTGAAATAACAGGGTGGTATAGGAATGAGAAGCTGGGGAAAGGAAAGCTCATGGACTGTGGAACTTTAGGGTAGGTTCGGGGTAAGAAGAGCTGAGAGGAGCCTGCACTTTGGGGATGCTAATAGGCACTACAGTTAGTCACGTGTCCCCAGTGTCTTTGGACCTGCAGCGTGGGGGTAGAAGACACACATTTCCCAGTGGTAGGAGGGAGAGGAGAGGCTTGAAACGTGGACTGTACAAGAGGGAAGAAAGCAAAACCAAGAAGGAACAGGGGTAAAGCTGAGCCAGGTTGCCCCCTAGGGAGGAGGGGGGATTATAGGCTGGGGCCAAACTTATATTTCAAGGGTCTTACAGGAAATTAAGAAAACCCTCTGTCTATAGATCACTGTCACTCAAGGGACATGTTTGAGCACAGTACTACTGCGTGGTTCCCAGCTGAGGGCTTGGCTGACCCACAGTTCTGACATCCGGACACTAGGTGGCGCGTATCTAGCTTTGCTTCTAAGACAAAATCTTAACCAACAGTAAGATTTTCGCCTTGTAGGATAAAGATAGTCTTTGCCAAAGTTGATGGGCACTGGGAAGAAGCTAAGATTGGACTAGGGTGTGTTACTATGTGCAGATTGTAAATATGGTCTTAAATCTGGTGTTTTAGGAGTGCTGCATTTGAATCCGTTCTTAGATGGATTGCTTAGATAAGCATCTAAGGTTAATCCTTGCTCCATGGTGACTTAAATAGTTTGCTCTCAGAGTCTAGCAAATATGATCATGTTCAGAGGCAGACTTGGCACTCTGTGTAAACGTCTAAGCCGAAATTAACAGTGGCAGTAAGAGTCAGTAAAATGTATCAGTTACTTTTCTTGTTTCCTGGTGACACCTGGCAGAGGTGGCCTAAGAAAGCGAAGGAATATTTGCCTAATAGTGCTAGAGCACAGCTCGGTGGGGGAGGCATGGCTGCAGGAGCTTGATGAAGCTGGTCACATGTGTTTACAGTCGGAAATCAGGGAGAGGGAGGGAGACAGAGAGAGAGCGAGAGCGAGAGAGAGACAGACAGACACACAGACACACAGAGAAAAACAAGGATGGGTACACACTTAGACACTGGTGCTCAGCTCACTTTCTCCTTTATATTCAGTCTGGAACCCCAACCTATATGATGCTTCCACTCACATTCAGGGTGTCTCCCCCTGTCAGTTAACCCCATCTGGTCATTCCCGCACAGATAGGCCCAGAGGTTTGTCTCCTGAGGAAATTTTAGATTGCCTCAAGAGACAGGGTTAACCATCACATAATTTGGGTGATTACATGGACCAGTTCCTACACACTGGAGTGTAAATTCCTGGCTGTGGAACTCTCGATGATGGCCAGAGTTGCTATTTTATGTGTACAACTTTGAGGCTTAATTTTACCCATCGTTCTGCACATTGAATTAGTAGCGCTGTGTACCTCAGAATCTGTCCCTACTCAGAAACAATCCTGGCAAGAGTAGTTAATTGCAATGAGGTCACACTGGAGTAGGGTGAGCCTGTGACGAAGAGAGACCATGTCATGAAGGCTGTGGCTCTGTTTTCAGAAGCTGAGAGAGGCAGCCCCTAGTCTAGAACTATGAGAGGAAGCAGGGTCCTGCTGACACCCTGGCTTTTGAGTTTTGGTCTCCAGAGCTGTAAGGTGGTGAAATTCTACTGTGCCAAGTCACTAGGGTGATAGTCCTCCGTGACGGCACCCCTCTTAACTCCTGCTACAAGGACTTTCCACCCAGCTACAGTCCTACCCAGATAGCAGTGTGGCCATGCTCTGACTGAAAGACAGATGAAGTGAAGACAGGGAGAGGGGCTCCAATATATCTCCATCATATGCATGTTTGGGTCCCCTGCTCTGTTCTCTGCACCCCAGCTTTGACTAGGGTGACCCCTAAGAAGCTTTAAAGTACTACTAAGAGACCTTTTGTTCATGCTAACCTGTAATGGTTAGTTTTGTCAACTTGACACAACCTAGAGTCACCTGAGAAGGGCGTGCCAGTGAGGAATCGTCTAGATCCGGCTGTCCTGCAGGTGTGTCTGCATGAGGACCATCTTGATTAACTTAATTGAGGAGAGAAGTCACATCCTGAATGTGGGCATCACCATTCATTGGTCAAGCCCTGGGCTCAGTGGAAAAGAGAGAGGAGCTGAGCACTGGCATGTATGCATTGATTCATTACTCTGTGTTCGTGACTTCATCAGTTGCTTGATCCTGATCCATTGACTTCCCTACAATGATGGGCTAGAACCTGGAATTGTAAGCCAGATAAACCTTTGCCCTTTGCTCCTATAAGCTTCCTAGGTTTTGGCTGTTGTTTGTTTTTTTAAATCACAGCAGCAGAAATGGAGCTAGGACAGAGCCATAGTCAGCGGCTTACCTGCTCCTTTTGGTCTCTGCGTTTGCCCGCTGCTGCCAGCCTACATGCTTGCCTCTGCCTTACTCTCCCGTTCTCTCTTCCTCTCCATCTGTCCAGCTTTCTCCTCATCTCTGTTTTGAAATTCATACCTTTTTTATATCTGTTAGTAACATTTTCACCTAACCAGAATATTATTTCTTGTGTAAAACCTTTTGCAACTACTACAAGCCGTACTAATGTTATTTTCCTCTAGATCTTTCAAAACATGTAGAAAACTAGTGATGCACTGAATGATGAGGGCTGGATTAACATGCACTGCCCTGGGTTTTTTACCCAGTCTAATAACAAACAATACTTACGGGACAATGTCACTTTCTCCCCAGAGCCTGCCTGTTCCACTTAATGGTGGAAGGTGACTCTGTAGGATCCTGCCCCTGTGTAGGTTACACCCTAGACCTTTGTATTCATTTCCTGTTGCTGCCACACTCATCTGGCTATGGTTCATTTATTTCTCATTGTAATGAGTCCCTCCCACCCCCAATCAACTTAAGGGAGAAAAAGGTTATTCTGTTTGACAGCTTCTGAGGGAGACAGTATTTCATGGCAGGCAGGGGAAGCATGGCAGCAGAAATAGGAAGCTGGCTGGTCACATTATATCTACATTCAGACAAGAGAGAATGAATACGAAGTGGGGCTGGCCCACCTCCAGGGATCCACTTTCTACAGTGACCATGACCTTTCAAACAACAGCTGGGAACCAGGTGATCAAATACCTGTGCCTAGAGGAGTGTTTTCTATTCAAAATACAATTTTGAAGGAACACAGATATCTCATGTCCTACAGGTGGTAAATCTGGGCTGGCGTGACTGACTGGTTTCTTTGTTCCATGTTTCCTAAGGCTAAATTAAGGGCATGGGCCAGCAGGGCTCTTCTTAAGAGCTTCTGGGAAGAATGATGCTTCCAGCCTCATCCAGGTACTTGGCAGAATCTGGTTTCACTGGGTTGTAGGATGAGATGGTGCCGTTTTGATGCTAGGGGCCTATTTGTACTCCTTGTGTATTGGGCCCATGACTGAGCACAGTGAATCCATCTCATGCATGGCATCCTGTTGCTCATTGCTTGTCTCTGCCTCCAGTAGAGAAATTTCCTGAATTTAAAGTCTCTTGGATTAGATTGGTCACACTCTTACAATTTCTCTGTTTTAAAGTCTAGAACATTAATGACATCTGCAAAATTGCTTTTGCCAAATTTATAGTTTCTAGGGATTCAGGAGTAGATGTCCTGTGTGGTTCATTATACCATCTTCTAGAGTCATAAGAGCCAAAGCCACATGTCTTTTGTCCCTTAACTACCCTCCAACATATCTGAAGAGCCTAGCATATCAGCAGGTCCCCAGTAACTATAGTTGTTGATTGATTAATTCATTTATTGATAGTCAACAAGGTGCAATTTTATGCTGTTGAACCAGTCACTGCTGACCTAAATTATATTTTGGAAAATGTCATTTCCCAAATTTCTATATATCTTGATGAAAATAGAAAGTATTAAAGATACATAGACAGGCTGGTGATCAATCTAACCTAGAAATGAGATGGCTCTGTGGAGAGGTCGGGGTTGTTTGGAAATGGAGAGTCACCCTTCTTCTGAGACTGGAACACCTAGGCCCACTGTTCTAGTCAGGGACACAATCTAGCAAGTGAGAGATGTATTCATTCTTTAGGTGAACTGCAAAAAAAGTTCCTTACGTTGCATAATGGCAACACTGCTAGCACCTCCCAGCATTCTATGGAGAATGAGCTGGTGCAGTGTGCCTTGATGTGAGCAATTGAGATGGCAAGTAGGGAGACAGTTTCTTGGTTGAAAAGTATTTGGCTATTAGGTTTAAAATTTAAGACTTTTTTTATACTATTTATACAGATGTGTCTGTGTGTACATACAAGTATGTGCAGGTGCCCATAGAGGACAGAATTAGTAATGGTGTTGACGACTGCTTCATGATTAACTGGATGTCTTTGTTTCTCTTCTGTGTATTTTAAGTTTTTATACATTACACACACGCACACACATGCACACACAGAGGGGGCTATGTAGATACAACAAAGTAATAAAGTAAAAGTTAATAAAAAGTCAGCACACAAAACAGTAAGAAAGCATAGTGGGTTGATAGATTCACAGCAGCTTGGTTCTGACAGTAATAAATAGCAATAATTTGGAACAGGAGATTGTCACGTTACTAAGGGAAAGAGTAGGGCAGAGTTGGAGAGACCAGGATGGAGGGTGTGGAAAAATGCACCCGAAATGAAGAGGGCCTATGATGATGTAAGAATAGTTTGAGCTGTTAACATGGGCTCAGTTTGTAGAGGATCTCAAATAACAAAAGCTGAGCAGGTTTTGTTGTTATCATTGCTGTTTGCTTGTTTGTCTGTTTGGGTGTTCGTGTGTGTTCCTTAGGTAATGGGAAGCTATTGAACAGGATGGGAATTTGACTGAGAAATCTGAGACCTAGGACAGATTATAGGTGATTAAAGCTAGAGAGAAGGGTAATGCAATTATCCAGGTCACAAATAATGGACACTTGAAACACAGCTTCAAACCTAAGAAGAAGTGCAAAATAGATCACTGGAATTGTGTAGGAAGAGCCAACAGCCAACACGTCAGGGGCAAGCTTCTGCTTGGCTTACAGCAAGGATTCAGGAACTTCCTGAGCCTAGAAACAGTGTGTATGAAACTATACCCATCTTTACATTCCCATATAAATTTTAATGTCTTCATTTCCTAAACAGTTTTTGAGCCATGTAGAAGTAGCCTGCTACATGCTTTGTTAGGATCTCCCAGACCTGTCATAGCTGTTGTGCTTACGAACATGATGTCAGCCATGATTACTGGTACAGTACCCTCATAAGATCAGACTGTTCAGTTTCCAGCATGGATGGGGAGGAACTCATGCTACCCCACCACTAGCTGAAGAACTGTGGACTGTTGATCACCTCTGAGGAAAGTTAGTTTTCTTTAGGAATGTGGCCCCAGCCAGGTTGCCCAGGCTCTAATGGATTGCCCCACAACCATGCCTATATTGGTAACATTGATTGGATTCTGCGGTTTTATGGGAGGAGGAGGGATAGTAGGAGATGGCGATGATGGAGATAGGTTGGGGAGGGGGATGTGGAGCCCTAGAGGAGTTGGAGGGGGAAAATGGTCGGTCTATATGCTTTATATATGTTGTATACATGTATGGAATTATCAAAAAATAATAAAAAAAGTAATTTTAAACACAAGCTTTCTATCAAGGTGCTTCCAGAATCCTACAGGACACAAAAATTTCAACCAAGCAAGAAGGCGTGGAAAATCACAAATCAGGTCACCGCAGAAAAGGGCAGCCTGGGGAAATGCCCAGGATGGTGGCTTCTGGAATTTAAGGAGAGTGTTGCAGATGATTCTAGAAGCAAATAGAGGGCCTTTGAAAATGGGACGAGCCAAACAGGTTTAATGTGTAAGGCTACTTATGAAAATGGGGGAGCAAGGAAAGGCCGCCAGCTCAGGACCTGCTCAGTCCACCAAGGTCTGTGTCTCATCCCGGCTGTCACAAGCTGAGGGCCTGGGGAGTCCTGGGGGAGCTGCTGCTCTTCCTTCCACAGTGGGAGATGGAGGTCAGCTTAGGGCAGCACAGCAGGGACAGTGGAGGATGCACTCACCAGCAGGAAGTGAAGGCAGGCAGGCAGCACCAACCTTTCCTCAGATCTCTTTACATCTTACATGTTCCCGAAAGGCGCAGTCCATCCGAGAGGAGGTGCTTCCCCTCACCTCAGTCAGTCCCTCCTGGAACTATTGTCACCTGGAACTGTTGTTGCAGGCTCACACTAAATTGTGTTCCTTAGTTGATTTTAGATGCTGTCAAGTTGGCAGTCAAGGTTAGCCTTCACGGTGTCTGTTTAAATAATGATGGTGGTGGTGGTGGAGGTGGAGAAAAACCTTAACTTTTATCTGTCTATCTTTCTATCTGTCTGTGTGTCTATGTGTATGTCTGTGTGGGGAGATCAGAAGACAACTTATTGAAATTAGTTCTTTCTTTCCACCAGGTGAGTTTGAGGTTCAAACTCTGGTTCTCAGGCTTAATGGCCAGTACCTTTATCTGCTGAGACAGCTAGCCAACCCTCTGTCACTATGTCTTTATCAAAAGGAGCATATTAGAGTGCTTACTTTTTGCCCTACTATGTGGGGATAACACAGGTATTCTCTGTACAAACAGAAAGAATGTCCCCCGGACCTGAAATTGGCACCCCCACATCTTGAACTTCCTAGACTTCAATCCTGTGAACATAAATTCCCATTTAGTAAAATCATCCAGTCTATGGTATTTTTTTTGTTTTGTTTTAACTCTCTCTGATCACAGAGTCAGGCTTTGAAGTACCCCCTCTGTGTTAAAAGAGGCCAGGTTAATGCAGTCATGGCTCTCAAATGCTATTTTCACTCGAAGAAAAGTGAAACTGATGTAGAAATTAAGCATTAAGCCTGGTGAATGCATACGTTGAGCTGAGGAGATGCTGACAACATTTAATTAAACAACAAACTCTTTGAAGGCGCTAATGGAAGAGTTGTACAGGATGCCTGTTACGTTTTCATAAGCACTCAGTGTGAAGCAGGCACTATATTGGCTTTTGTATGCATTATCCACCAATAAAAGCAGATACGATGCTGTAGAAGCGGTCTCCACATTGCCCATAACCTTCTCTGCCATGGGCTTTGCTAGTAACTGAGGCTAGTAACTGAGTAACTGCAAACTCCAGAACACCACTTTCAGAGGCAAATCCTATCACCCTGATAGCATTTTCTGGTTTTATTTGATCTTGAAAAACATTTCATTATGTTTAATTTAGGGAAATGAGATTTCCTTAATTACTATCAGTAGCAGCTATTAGAGGCTCAATTACACCCGCAAATTCATTTTTAAAAGCTTTATGGTTTTCAGATAAAAAATTTCAAGATCTAACTGCACCCATTAAAACTTACTGTCCCTCCCTCTGGTACCCCGGCTTCCAAGAGTGAAGATTGGCTTCACAGTGCAAAATAAATAATGTCAGCAATGGCAGATTAGCCTAAGTGGGGCTTGGAAGCGCTCATTTGAATAAGTCAGATATTTCATTAAATAAATTGGATCAACAGACATGATTGTAGATTTTTCTTTCTTTGGGCTTTCCCACATGCTAACTAAGATGTACGGTGTGAAAGGCCAGGCTGTTCCTGGCTTGGAATGAAGGCGTTGCCCCTTCCTATGTGGGCAAAACCCTGGGGAGTATAATTGTGAAGTTGATTTCTATATGGCCACCGTTACATCTAAAGCCATTTCTCCATAAGAGATTGAAAGGAGGGTGCTGGTGTCATGTAATTTATTAGCCTTTTAAATTACATCAGTAGATTCAAAAGTAATTCCAATTTTATATGTTCCAGAATTGTTTCCTCATATAATTAGATACCCATTGGCATCCATCCTGCACGTTGCTCTTGGTGGTCCTGACAGCACCTGGGAGCTATTCTTTCCCTTATACGTAGTGAAGAGATAAATAGGAGCACATATAGATGCTTAGATCATGGTGCCCACCAGGCTTTCAGCCTCCTTGCTCAGTCTGAATGTTTTTCCCTTTAGTACCTGAAACATGACCATAAACAGTTAGAGCATGCTGGCAGCTGTGACTGACCAGTGCTTGCTCATCCACTTGGTGGCAATTTTGAGCCTTGTCATAAAAGCTGTCTTGGAACAAGAAAGCATCATTTGAGAAATTTTGGGGCTGGATCATTGAGTTGCCTTACTGTAATGCAACCATCTTCACTGGGGTGTGTGTGTGCGTGCGTGTGTGTGTGTGTGTGTGTGTGTGTGTGTGTGTGTGTAATATCAACTGCTACTAATAAAAATTACAAATACCATTCTTCCTCTTGGTCATTGGTTAAACCACACAGGTTCAAATGGTTAAAAGTCATCATTCCCAGAGCCCTTTCCTGCTAATAAACTTGAAGGTGAGGGCATCCTAGAACTAACTTAAGGTCCATGCGTGGAAAGGTGTCCTGTTTTTGTTTGTTGTGTCTGGAAGAGTTCGGTTTCATTACCAATTTAATTTAGCCATAACCACTGACATCTACCCATGGAGAGCAGAACTGTGCCCTTTAGGAACCAGGAGTTTGGGTGAAGTGGCATGGGAAGGCAAGAAGGACACAAGGTACATGTATGTCCCATTCTTACATGTGTGGACACTGCACACCTGCATGGAGTCCTGCTTCCAGTTGCATTAAGAGCATCCTGGTAGCCTAAGGCAGATGTTTTAAAAGGCCAGAGAATTTATCTTTCAGAATGTCTGAGAGTCCCAGATCAATACATAATCTTTGGAGGGGACCTCAAAGTCCAGCAAGTTAATTTTGAAAGCAGATGCTTGCTGTTTGAGAGCCTGGTCTGGAACAATGATTTTAAGAAACAAAGTCATTATTGTTTCTATTTTGTACCAGCATCTCTTCATCATTCTCCGTAGCGGTGGCTCTTAATGACTTCCTCACAGGAGAATGTGCACAAATGGGTGCGTGAGCACGAGCCGGTTGGTCGCCATGCTTCGAAACATAATGAAGGGCAAGGCATGCTAATTGTTATTCTCCGAGAGCCTGTGATCCCGTAGCTGTCTGGTTTAATAAAGTCTTGCTACAGTGGAGTGTTCCAGCTGTAAGGACCATGTAAATATTGCAATAAGCATCAGAACCGGTGTGATCTTTTCTAATACTTGCAGAGAGTAGTTTCTCATGCTGTCCACTCTAAGGAAGGCTGCAATCAGCCACGGAGTTGTTTGTCAATGCCTGGGTGTATTTTTGTAAGAAAGTATTGATTACGGAGTGAAAAACATTTAGTTTTAACAGCAATCAATGGAGAGCAGACAAAAGGACAGCTGAAGTTTTTTAAAATCTGAGCTGAACACAAGATCTGGGGAATTACGTAAATGGCAGGACCCAAGAGAGGCCCACATTCCAGACTGCCCACGCCTGCGTCTCTCCTAAGCCACCTTAGATGGGAGGAAGAAGCAAGGATGAATGACTGTGCAGGAAGACTGGCTTCACTTAGCACACAGTACATAAGGCCATGTGAGGTTTCTTTTCTGTGCGCTGTATGATCAAAGGGTTTTCCTGTGCGTTCTTAGATTTGTGCTACTGTTCTTTTAAAAAAATTATTTAATTTTTAATTATGTGTATGTACATATGTTAGCTTATGGGGTGTACACATGTGTATAGGTACCCCTAGAGACCAGAGTGTTGGATCCTCCTGGGAGAGAAGTTTATAGAGAGCAGTTAATTGCCCAGCATCAGTACTGGGAGCTGGATTTGGGTCCTCTGGCAGTGCAGCAAACAGTGTTAACCACCAAGTTATCTCTCCACTCCTGTCTCTGTGTGTGTGTGTGTGTGTGCACATGTGTGTCTACTTACAAATTTCCGTGGTGGAGAGTGCAAGTGTGATGTCAGTCCTCAGGTGTCTTCTACCTTTTTTGTTGGAGACGGGGTCTCTCATTGGCCAGAAACTTCACCTTGTAGGCCAGGCCAGGGACCTGTGAGTTTTCAGAAGTCTACTGGTCTCTGCATCACATCTCACCACTGCTGGGGTTGTAAACACTCACCACCTCCCCTGGCACTTACAATTTCATTATTATTACCTGAGCACACATGCACACATGGGTATGTGAGTATGGGCAAATGGGCCATGTGCAGGTTTGTAGGCAGAGGGTGACTTCTGGGAGTCAGTTCTTGCCTTCTGCGTTGTTGAGGCAGGGGTTTGCCCATTTCTGACACTGTGCAGTATGCTCTAGGCTCACAGGCTTCTGGCTGATTCTCCCTTGTCACATCCTGTCACACTGTAGGAGCTCTATGATTAGAGACATTCCGTTGCAAACATCTTAGGACTTGGATGCAAAGTGCTTTTATCCACTGAGTGCTTTCTCCAGCTCCTTGCTTGGCAAGTTTGATGTGGCGTCTGGGGATCTGAATTCAGGTCCACACATTTGCAAGCAATCACGTTTCTGACTGTGCCATCTTCTCAGCCCTGTTTGCTTATAATGAGTGTCTAAACTTAAAAAATTTTGTCAGCTTTGGAAAAAATTATATGGAAAAGCATTGAAAGAGCTGACATCTGTCAGCATGAAATCTTGCAGACTATTATTAGAGACTCCAAGGTAAAGAAAATATTCATTTGTCTGACTATATTAGTTACCGTTCCATAACTACAGTGATATACTTGATATGTGCCACTTATAAAGTAAATGAGCTATTTAAAAATCTGTACGTTTAAATCCAAGATCATGTTGACCTCATGTGTTTAGACCTGTGGTGAAGGGGGGCATTATGGTCAGAGCTCAGTTTACAAGGGAGCACCCACATCTGCAGCCAGGAAGTAGAGACACAGAGCTGGTGGAGGTCCCCCAACTCACTGGAGAGATGCCTTAAGTGACCTCTAAGCAATGTCACTAGATGCCACCTTTTAAAGGTCTATAGTAGCTTCTGGATGCTCAAGGAACAGTCAATATCCAGACCAATAATTTAAAGTCAATACTCAAACCATGACAAGAACTAAGCAATCATTTGTCCAAATGCTATGATCAATATTCAAAACTATCTAATGGTCAAATTAGCGAGACATGGAGTTGGCTCTTTGTTGTTGCTGAGTTCAAGTACTAAGTGACTGTGGAGGTGAGTGACCATGGAGGCTTTTCTCCCTACAGCCAGGGCACCTGTCCATACCTTTCTGAGAATGGGGAAGAGACGCTGGCTAATGGCTAAAGGCTAAGATGTAATTCTGTATTACATGAACCTAGTGCCTCTGCGTGGCGATGTAATCATGGGGATAGATTACAGATTTGTTCCCAGCACACTGACAAGCACAGATATTAGATGTTCTCAGAGCTCCCAAAGTCTTTCTCCCTTTTCCAGAGCACAAACTGAAATTTTCATTATCGATGGCTGCTATCAAATTTCATTCAATGTGGGCGAAGGGGTATCAAGTTGGTTTTGTTTCTCAATAACCAGAAGGTAGTTACCCAGCACCAAAGTTAGAATGTAAAAAAAAAAAAATTGAATACAAAAACAACAACAGAAAAGTGGATTACTTTCTAGAAAAAGAACACTTTGGATTGACTCCCCATCAATGGTAGATCTCGACTGGGGCTCCACAAGCGATGCCACATTCTGCCTCCCTGCCCATTTGTGTTTCTTCTCTGAGACAGTGTCACTCCATCTCCTGCCTCAGCTTCCTAAGCGTAGACATTGCTGCGGCTTCATTGGGCTATACACATACACATTTGTTCACTGACCATCTGTGTCCAGCTTCATGGTGAAAGGTATATCTGAGGAGCTGAACAGAGACAGCAACCTGGAAAGTCTTGAGTAGTCAGCACCTGGTACCCTATTGAAAATATGCCAACTCCTGCACCAGGGATGATCTTACACATTGATTGAATTGTAATATTGTTTTTTAAATTACTGCATCTCTTTATTATATATGTATGTGAGTGCTTGTGCCACAGTACACACGTGGGAGCCAGAGGGTGACTTGTAGGAGTAGGTTTTACTTCTACTGTTTGATAGGCTATCAGGTAAGTTCCTTTACCCACTAAGTCTTTTGGTAGGACCACATTGTGATATTCTTGATCTCTCTCTCTCTCTCTCTCTCTCTCTCTCTCTCTCTCTCTCTCTCTCATATACACACAGACACTTAAACTTTTTATTTTTTTACATTTTACAATCTAACAAGGTTTTAGGAGGGAGAGGCTTAAATACATCAACTGGTTCAGTAGATGATGTGAAAATTTACTATAAAAAAGTTCTTAGTGACACCGCCAAATTCTAGACCTCCAAAATCATGTTGTCTGCACACAGCCCCTGATCTCCACCACTGCCCGCTCCCCCACTCATGCGCTCGAAGCCTTAGGTGCTGCACAATCACAAAAGAAGCAAACAACAAGGAGAGGACCTCATTGGAAACAGAGCCCACTACCCGCTGTCCCGTGTTGTCCGTGAAAGCTGTGGCCACTGTCTGTAACATGAATAACGTACTCAGAACTCAGCTGGCCTTCATATTAGATTGTTATTTGTAATGTTAGGAATAACTTTCTTTTATTTTCATTCATTTAACGTGTCCTGTAATTGTTCTCCTCCACGAGTAAAGGAGGCATGCTTTTGTTACTTTGATCATTGATTGCTCTTTGGCTGTTCCCTCCATACTTACAAGTCCCTTTGATCCTTTCATCCCATCACCCTCTGTCACCCCTTCCCCTGTCCTGATGAACCCCTTCTTCCATACATGTCCCCACGGAGTTTAATTACTGTTTGCGAGCAGGGTGGAGCCAAGTAGCTTCGGCTCCACTACTGGAGATAAGGTCTACCCACATCGCCCAGCAGCCATTAATTGTCAGTAGCCCCTAAGGGAGGGCTGGACCTCTCGGGCCCTCCTCCATCCATGGCAAAATGTTGATAGGCTCAGTCTTATACCGAGAAACACGGATACAATCAGTGCATGGGTACAGTGGCTATGTCTTGCCCAGAACATTGTCTTTTGCTCCTCATCTCCACATCATCTGTCTCTTGAGTTCTTTTTGTCTCCTCTTCCATGAGGTTTCCTGAGCTTTTAAGGAGGTGATGTAGCTGCTCCATTTAAGGCCAAACACACAACAGGTGATTATTCTCAGCACTTGAACCGGTTATGAATCTGTATATCAGGTACTTCCCACAAGGTGTCCTTAAATGTGACTCTCCTTTTGTTGTTCTGAGAGAGGGGCTTCCAGCTGACTTAGGCCGATCATAAACTAGAAACCCCAGTTGTCCAGCATCTGCCTTGGGAGTGTCTGGGATTCTAGACATATATGCCTCTGCAAGCCCATCATGGATGGTGACGGGGCTTAAACCTAGGGCTTCTGGTATACTAGGGCAACAGTCTCCCCACTAAGCTACTCCCTAGCACTGAGGTATACTTTTAATATCTGTCTGCTTCCTTATCTTATATACTGTTATATAGCTGTCAGTACCAGCTCTACTGTTGTTTCAATGTTTTTAACCACAGTCTTGTTGCATAGATAGATAACTTGTATATTAAAAATAAAAATAAAGCAGATTCTCTGTGGTATAATGTCTATTTATTAACAACTGTTTGTAACTTATGTTCAGTACAGTGAACTCTGTCATTAGTGGGTCCTTTATAATTCCTTCTGACCTTAGAGGTGAAGCCACTGTGGTATAAATGGCACACCTGTACCCTAGTGGCAGTTAGCAATTACAAATTAGAACCTTCAGCATTGTGCATTTCAACCTTATCCTTTGGTAATAATTCCTAGGGATCTTACGTTCCATAAAACATGTTTGTTGAACATTATGAATTCTCAATACTTTCGAAAGGTAAGGAATCCTATTTTATAACATGCAAATCCTGGGAAAAAAATCTAGATTTTAGCATTATGATTTCCTGAAAAGGACAAAAATTCCTAGAGAGGTTTTCAGAATATTACTATAGTAATATTGAAAACCTTTGATACTTGTTTTTATTGTGTCATATTCAGGCACAGAGTTAGTTCTGAGCTCATATTTATGTTTATGCATATACACATAGTCATTTATAAATGCAGGAACAATGGGAACATATCAATCTCCCCAGCCTGGATGCAGGAGGACCCTAGTCCTTGGTAAGCCCTCCTCTTCCAGAAGTCTGCATAGAATGACTTTAGGAGTAGATTGACCTTTGTGCTTAGCTAGAGAGACCTGGGTGGAACGTGGTCACCCTAGAAAAATAAACGTCTTATAAAGCCTCTTTGTTCTTAACAACCTAAAACACTTTCCAAGATTTCTGTTTCCCTTTGATTGTAAGTTCTATAGCAAGGGAAAGGTACTGATGTTTCCTGTGGTAAGATAACTCCTGCTGTGTTCAGTCAGGTCTGACAGAATGTTCCAGAAGAAACCACTTGTGAATGAGAGAGAGCTAAGCATTCAGGAGTGGGAACCAGGGAAAAGCTAGGAATTACAAAGCAGGCCCCA
Organism: Ondatra zibethicus; assembly: GCA_004026605.1. Classification (NCBI taxonomy): domain Eukaryota; kingdom Metazoa; phylum Chordata; class Mammalia; order Rodentia; family Cricetidae; genus Ondatra; species Ondatra zibethicus. The sequence goes on along the minus strand of PVIU01007654.1, from coordinate 42,346 downwards.
CCCAGCATGGTTCCTAACACTTGTCTAAAGTATTCACAGTAGACCTGTGGCTAGACCATGTGCAGTTCCCAGTGAGCTTCCGTGTCTGGCTACACACTAGGCAGATGTTCTCTAGTGTTGACTCCAGTCCCTGCTGGCATGTTTTTATGAATGGTATTTATCATGTCTTCATTTGTTCACAGCTGCTGTCACTGGGGACTAGCCCTACAGTATGACATTATCCTTCATTTAAATGATTGGTCAAGGGCCAACTATAGCCAGTCAGGGAACTGGGAGATAAAGAGGCTACCCTATAAGCATAAGGACCTCAGTGCAATCCCAGAAGACACACAGGAGCACACACACACACACACACACACACACACACACACACACACACACACACACACTCACACACACACACACACACAAAAGAAACTGGTCCCAAATTTTAGCATCAGGGAGGTGAAGACAGGAAGGTCAGGAAGGTTCCCAAGGTTTTCTGGCCAGCTAGCCTTGCCTAATTTGGGAGTTCCAGGCTCCTGAGAGACCAATTTTCAAATTTAAGGTAGAGAGTGATTATGGAAGATGCCTAGATTTGACCTCTGACTGCCATAGACATACGCACACACACTTGCATAAATGGTTTCTTAGATGTTATTGTAAGAGAACACATTTTCCTTTTTAATTGATAAACTGCATTGATTGACTCAGCTCATATCTTAGTGTTTTATGATTATTTCTTTAAGTAAAAATGGTATTTCCTTAAAGCTTACCTCCCAGATTAGCACAGACTAAGTTTTCGGTAGGAAATCACTTCACCTTCTCTGAAGGCAGACAATTCCGTGAAACAGAACACTAAAGCATTGAACTGTAGCTTGCTCACGATTCCATGACGATCTTTTAACTGTTCTAACTGACCTTTTCATGATAAAATGTGAAAGTTTGCATTTCCTAACAACCATGAGGCAAATTGTTGGAAATCATTTTTTGTTATTGTTTTTTGTTTTTTAAATTTTTTTATTGTTTTAAAAACAAACTATCGTTTTTTCATTTTACATACCAATCCCAGGTCCCACTCCCTCCCCTCCTTCCATTCCTTCCACCTACTCCTCTACCTCACTCCCTCCCATCCATTACTCAGAGAGGGTAAGGCACATTGCTTTGGGGAAGGTCCAAGGCCCTACCTACTATATCTAGGTATCCATCCACAGAGAATAGGTTCCCCAAAAGCCAGCACAAGCAGTAGGGATAAATCCTGGTGCCACTGCCAGTGGCCCCTCAATCTGCCTCAGCCATACAACTGTCACCCACATTCAGAGGGACTAGTTTGGACCTATACTGGTCCTTTCCCTGTCCTGCTGGAGTTGGTGAGCTCCCATTGGCTCAGGGGAGCTGTTTCAGTAGGTATCCCCATCATGGTCTTGACCTCATTGCTCATATTTTCATTCCTTCCATCTTCAGCTGGAGTTTGGGAGCTCCGTCCAGTGCTCTGATACAGGTCTCTGCCTATGTTTCCATCAGTTGCTGGATGGAGGTTCCTTGGTGACATTTAAGACATTCATCAATCTGACTACAGGGCAAGGCCAGTTCAGGCACCCTCTCCTCTATTGCTCAGGGTCTTAGCTAACTTGGCACTGGAAATCATGTTTTAAAAATTGTGAAATTTCTCCTTGAATCTGTCCACTCTAAAGTGCTAGAAGCCGGTCCTGTAAACACCAGGCCAGTTGTTCTCAAGGCTTTGTTTGAAGAAACAGCTCTATGTAAAGAAAAATCTCTGCAAGGCAATGGGAAATGTGAAGGCCATCTGGAATGTTCTCCAGATGAATAAAAAGCATTTGTGGGAAATTAATATTAATTGCCAGGATCCTGCAAGCCACTTTGTGGCAGTCTTAAACGCTTCAGCAGTAACTGGTACAGTCAGATGTTGACATTATAATTATTCTCTTATTTTAGAAGAGTGAATAATTATCATAGCAAACACTCTAATTTCCCATACACATAATTACACCCATTCACCAAGGAAAGACAGGAATATAAAGATTCCTAGTCTAAATAGGCTTTTTCCTCTCTCACTGATCTACAAAACCAAGGGGGGCGAGCAGAGTGAACAGAAAATGTGCAATCTTAATAAATGCAATTGCAAATGCTCTGGAAGGAGAGTCCTGGAAGAAATGGAATTTATGATTTAATAATTAATGAGTGAAAGTGACTGATCAGATGAGACGAATATCAAGTTAGATTTTTATTCTGTGGGTCAAGGGGGAGAAATCTGTGGACAGGGCACAAAAACAAGAGTCAACTGTATGAATCCTTTAAAATAAAGAACATGTGTATTATCCTGGGTGTCAGGATTCAGACTCAAAGTGGTTGCCGACTGTCAACTGAAGGAAGGCAGTGGGAATTGGTGTCAAGAGGATGCAGCTGCACTTAGCTGGTACTTATTGCATGGTTTTGGACCACTCAGGAATGTGCTACCGTGATGGTCAGGTCCTTACCAAGCACAAGGCTTAGTCTCCTTCTCAACACAGCTGCATATGGAATACGTAGCAAACAATAGGATGATATGTAGTTCTGAAAAGCAGAGCTAAGTGTCGAGAGTATGAGAGACGACGACATGTATATAAGACTCAGGAAACTTTAAGGTCAGGGTAGGCAGAAAGGATGTAGAATGGGAAGAAAGGATTCAGTATTGTGGATGCCATCTTCTGGGCAGAACATAGTCTTACACATTAGCTTACAGCAGCTGTGATTACCTGCAAAAAACCTACACAAATTGAGCCCATCAGTATTCTGTCAGGGAAGAAGCAGGGGCTCTCAAAGCTTGGCTCCTCCCTGAGGACCTGTAGGCAGGTAGTTAACAATCAGAGAAGGAGATTTTTTTTCTTCAGTGGTGTAGCTTTTGGTACTTTTTTTGGTTATTTATACTCTTATAAATAACCCTTCCCCCACGCTCTTATAACCAGCTCTAATGATGTTCAACTGGTTATGAATAATAATTTTAAAAGGACATGAAAGTACAAGGTGACTTCATTGGGAAAAAGAAGAGAATCAGTGGAGAGGGAACAACAAAAGGTGAATTTGATCAGAATACCATATCTATCTATCTATCTATCTGTCTGTCTGTCTGTCTGTCTGTCTGTCTATCTATCTATCTATCTATCTATGTATATACATATATGAAAAGCTCATAGTGAAGCAATTATATAATTAAATTGTGCAATTAAATAATTAAAATGTGCTAAGAAAATGAAAGAGTATCAGAAGGTAGGATACACTGTAGGTAGGCATGATGTAAGAGAGACTTTAAGATTGAGAAAATATGGCAGGTGTTAACCTTCATGGGAAATATACTCAAGGTTTAAGGTTGGAAGATAGAAGAGAAAGACCTCTGAATTCTGTGTAATATGGAGCAAAGAGAAATAGAGCATTTTCAGGTTTAATACAGAACCAGATCAGCTACAGAATACATTGGTGTAGTGTGGAGGAGCGGGCTGTGTCCCTCCACCTGGCTCCCAGCCTCCCGGCACAGGGCCCCTTGTTCCATCCCACCCGGATAGCTTACACCTGAAATAATTACATAGAAACTGTATTCATTTAAACGCTGCCTGGCCCATTATATCTAGCCTCTTCTTGGCCAACTTTCACATCTTAAACTAACCCATTTCTATTAATCTGTGTTTACCACGAGATCGTGGCTTACCAGGAAAGATTCAGCATGTCTGACTCTGGTGATTTCATGGTGGTGGCTCTCTCTCTCACTCCCTTCTTCCTCCCAGAATTCTCTTCTGTCTACTCTGCCTGCATGATTTCTGCCCTATTAAAAGGCCAAGGCAGTTTTCTTTATTCAGCCAATGAAAGCAATACAAATACAGAAGAACCTGTGCACCACATCAGTTCTTCATTGGTCCTTGTGTGTATAAATAGCGAAAGAACAGAGTGGCGGAGATGAAAGCACAAACATAAATCCAAGGCCACTTGGGTCTGAAAGATGTTTCAGAGTATAGCTCTCCAAGTCCAGACTGCTGAGAGACTGACACACTGCCCTCTTATGCACAGAATATTCAGACTCTAAAGCAAAGAAATGGGAATTTAAGAATTCAGTGAAGTATGAAGGCACTTAATAAAATCGATTTCCAAGAATTCTCAAGAGGATAGAATAATTAATAGCTACTGTTAATTGTGATCAATTAACATGACAACAGAGAAATATCTGTGACTAAAGTAGAAGAATGTATCACAGACTTTATAAAAGAGCCCATTGGACAAGTAAATGAAGCACTTACTGTGTTGAGAAATGAGCCTTTGGACCAAGTGAATTCAGTGGAAAGACTGGTCTGTCAATACAGCATATCTGAATTAGGTAGCTGGCTGTAGACAGCACGTTTACCACCCACTTTGTTTGTTAGCCAAAGTCTTGACTACCTCAGTTGGTCCCATCATCATCATCAGGTATTAAATTACTTATAACAAAATGGTTTTCTGGAAGCTTGTTGAAGTCAGAAAGACAATGAAGCTGAAATCTCTTCAGAATAGCCCTCCAAGGGCATGGAACTATTGTTTATGAATGATATTCACAAATGACAGAAGCTGCCATTGCTTTGTTATGGTAGCCTCTGGCTTCTAGAGTTCACACCAAGAATGAATTCTTTGTCTCAGTATCAATAGGATTTGTTTTTTTCTCTTTAAAACTCACATAGACCTGTTATCCCTCTAGAATCTACTTTGTCGTTCCCCTTCACAGTGACATGTTGTTAAACATCTACCTTTGCTTGCTCTCCATTGGCCAAGAAAAACTGTACATCTCACTTATCCAATGGCCTGAATCATGAGGTCAGTTAGTCCCTTTTGATCATTGCCATGGGACACCCATGCTCTGACTAACCCTGACCCTAGTGTGTGCTACCCCAAGCACATCATCTTGTTGAGATTGTGCTTCATCTCTTGATAGTCCTGGTATCATTAGTAATTATATTTTTCCTGCTAGTGTTATGACTGATATTAGGGCTGTATAAAATGGGGAGCTGAAGAGAAGCTTAACTCTTTAGAGGTGGATCCATATAGACTAAGTATATTTTCCAAGTGCAGAGTCCCCCTCTCCCCTTATGGCTGTATCAAAATATCTGGCAGAAAAACAACCAGAGGAAGCAAAAGTTTATCTTGGCTCACAGTTCAAGTGTACAGTCTATCATGGTGGCCAGTCATGATGTAGGAGTATGAGTTAGCTGATCACATTGCACTTGAGGTCAGAATGTAGACAATTGAGTGTTGTTGCACAGATTACTTTCTACTTTCTACTCAGCTCAGAACCTGAGCCCATGGGATGTAGTCATCTACATTCAGGATGGGTTTTCCCACCTATATTAACCTAATCTAGAAATTCCTTTATAGACATGCCCAGTTTGTCTCCTGGGAGAGTCTAGGTCCTTTCAAGTTTCTGATACCATCCCACCAAGGCTGAACAAGAAAGTCATGGGAAAACCAAAGTGACAACCTAGGTGATTAACCTCGTGTCTTCTTTATTGCATGAATTAAGATGCTTATAATGTTCAAAAATATGCATAATTTTGTATACATATTTTTATTTTCTACTTTTCTGGTTATATGATGGTATCAAGACCATGGATGTGATGATGTTATATGATGAATTAAAATCTACGCTTTTGCTCTTCATTCGGAATTCTAATTGATAAGTAAAATGAGTGATTGACTGGACGCAATGAAAATTAATATTTTTCTTTGTGTAATACAGTCATCTGTCGTCATTACTTTGTATATGCACAAATGTGTGCTTAAGTGTGGAGACCAGAGTTTTGTGTCTGGAGTCTTCCTCCATCACTCGCCACTGTATTCCCTGAGACGGAGCCACTTACTGACCCCAGAGCTTGTTCAGCAGGCTAGCATAACTGGCCACCTTGCTCTGACCGTCACACTTGGGGACAAGTGCTTTATCCACTGGGTCATCTTTCAGCCCAGGGATTTCTTTTGCTTGCGGAAAGTTATTCATATTATACAACTCACCTGTGGCTTTTCCTGTGGGCTCCCCTCAGCAAAGCGAACCTTTCGAGATGCATCCACTCGTCCATATGTCCTCTTTGCCCTTGAAATCCCTGCCTACCGCAGCTCTGCTCCCTGCTCTCATTTCTGCTATCTAAGTCACCCTTTTGTCTCTCCTCTCCCTTTAAAACGTCATGTTCTGTGTCTTTTTTTAGTTAGACTGAAAGCTGCGTCTCCCTCAGGTGATGTTATCAGCACTGTGGATAGATCCTGTATGGCTTCTATCTGTGCATCACAAAATCGGATTCTGATTCTTCTATTACAGCCAACAGTGCGTGCTTTAAAAAATCAATGCTGAAGTTCTTTATCTGCATCTCAGCTTCTAGAATGACCGAATCTTTCATAACTAATGGAGATATTGAATTCAGAGGGCTCAGGGGGAAAAATACATCGCAATTTGTGTGAAAAGCAAAAATGGGACTGCAATTAGATGCTGTAACTATAGCTTAATTTAGATCCATTTGACATTGGTTTGATAGAAATTTGTAGAGAGTTTTTAAATTAAAACTAGCTTTTTTTGTGAAAACATTAGTTTAAATTCTACACTGATGTATTTGACTTATATAACTCTCTCTTTTTCTCTCTGTATGTATGTATATGTGCATGCGCGCACGTACACATGCGTGCTTCCATGCATGTGTGGAGATAGGAACCCATCCCTTGGCTGTAGCACCTTAGGTGCTGTCCACCTTGATTTTTAAGACAGAGTCGTGCACTGACACTGGCCTGGGATACTCTGGTTGAGCTGGGCTAACTGATCAGTGACCCTCAGGGATCTACCTGTCTGTGATGTGTGATTTCCCTCTGTATGCTGTGATTACCATTAATGAATAAAGAAACTGACTTGGCCTGTATCAAGGTAGAACTTAGTTAGGCAGAGAAAGCTAGGCTGAATGCTGGGAGAACGAAGGCAGAGTCAGAGAGAATCCATGGAGCTGCCAGCAGAGACAGACATGTTGAAACTTTGCTGGTAGGCCACGACCTCGTGGTCATGCACAGGTTAATAGAAATGGGTTAAATTAATATGTAAGAATTAGCCAATATGAAGCTAGAGCTAATGGGCCAAGCAGTGATTTAATTAATACAGTTTCTGTGTGATTATTTTGGAGTCTGGACAGTCAGGAACCAACAAACAACCACCTCCTACATGTCTGTGCCTCCCAACTATGCCCAAGTCTTTTTCCCATGGTCCCTGAGTGGTCAAACTTAGCTGCTCATGCTTACAAAGCCCCTTCATAACTGAGCCATCTTCCCAGCCTGTCTTATGGTCTTCTAAGAGAAGAAAGCTATTATTGATTTAGATTTCAGATAGGAAAAGCGAAAAGGACCTGTAATTGGTAGGACATTTCCAGGGACATTGGATGTTGATTGTTAATCACATGGAGCTGGCTTTGGCATTTTGGACTTTTTTTTTTTTTAATCAGGACGCCTTTTGACTGAGATATTTTTGAATGAACACAGGTATACATGTATATAAAACAAAAGAGATAATGACTATAAATCATAGTTATTTTTTAAAAAACAATTCTTTGGTGTATATGTAATTTTACTATCTATTGAGAATGAAAGGAAATGTTCGTACTCATGAAATGAACTTCCTTGTTTATTTTGACGTAAAGAATTAGAACTTTTGGCTAAATATTTAATACCCTCATACACAGAATATTTTCAGAATTGATGGATATTTTGCCTTTGTATTTTATCAATACTGAGTGCAGTGCTTTACATGAATACACAGCATAAAATGACAAAGTATGTCTGCATTTATTTCAGTAATTTCTAAAATTCTGTCCTAATCCCAAGCTATAATCCATTTAATTCCTTCTTGTAGGACACTCCATGGCAAGAGTTAAACATCCAGACATAGTCCAGTGCAGAAATGTACTGGTCAGCACATGCTGAGAAACAGTGGCAGAAAACATCCCTGTCCTCTATGACTAAAGCATTATGCTTTTGTAACAGCAGTACACTGTGCTTGTACAAAGAAACACTGCCATTTGCAAATAAGGGAGCTTTCAGTCTGAGCCGAGGTGTTCAGACAGTGCCCCTTGGTGAAGCATGTCAGGACAGTGTGTGCAGTGCACAGTGTGCATGCCATGGCTTCAGAACCAGGACTGCAGGGAAACTGCAACTCAGCATGGACACGGGCTGCCACAAGTCCTGCGGATTCTTTATTTATTTGATTTTGAATTAATTTGGTTACTGAGCATTCATAAATGTTTACTGTTTTACAAACTTTCATGACCCCCGCCCATATTCAGTCAGTGGCTGGACATGGAGTTCTGGCTCACAATTTCAGAAGCTATGGCCTAACCGACTTGAGATTCTTGACCTTTCTATGCAAACAGTGACATTCCTTTAAATGATATTCTAGATATTGAAGAGATAAAGTCATTTTGAACAGACAGTGATGTTCTATATCTGAATGTCTTTGACTTTGATGGGAGTATAGGGTCATAGTTTGTTACAAAAGACAACTTAGTTTAATTGAAATAATTTAATGACAGAGCAAAGCCATCCGGGACTCAAATTCTTTCACCTTCCGGTTTCTGTGATCTTGTGCATGTTTATGCTTACCTGTGAGGACCCATATGGTGTCAGAGCATGGTACTGGGATACATTCCCATCACTTCTTCAATGTAGTTTTTGATCCAGAGTCTCTCACTGAACACAGATTTTTGCCTTTACAACTAGAATGCCCAATCCACAAGCTTCCCAGGTCCACCTATCTCTGTTCCCCAGCACTGTTATAATGAGTGTTTGTGGCTATGGCAGCTTTTATGTTGGTGCTAGGGATCTGAATTCAGGTCCTCTGTTTACTTGCTAGGCAAACATTTTATCTCCCAAGCCTTTCCTCTAAACCAGTATTTTTATGATCTTGAATATATGTGTAGATCTTTGATCTTTTGCTTCCTTGTATACAACAAGAGGTTAATAACAGAATTTACCTCACAAAACTGTTACCATCATTTCGTGTGTGTGTGTGTGTGTGTGCGTATGTGTGCGCCTCAGTGTGTTCATGTACATTTTATGTCACTAAACAAGTAGCTGTGACTACAAAGCTCAGATTAGCACTTAAGAACCAGTAGCTCTCCTTGTTTCTTGTTTGGGCACGGACACCTTCTGAAGGCCATGCCTTTGTGTGTTTCGTAGCATGAGAAGCTGATACATGAGTTGGAAGAGGAGCGACACTTACGGCTACAGAGTGAGGAGCGGTTGCGGGAGGTGACCCTGGAGTCGGAGCGCAACAGGATCCAGATGCGTGGCCTGCAGCAGCAGTTCTCCAGGTACTGTCCCTCAGTGAGCACGCTGCTCCTGAGGTCTCTCCCCTCTGCACATTCAGACCTCGGACTGACTTTCTGAATGCAAGCTTTTGCTGCCTTCAGAGAGCGCTCCAACAATTCCGACTCTCTATTCTGGCCAAACCATCCTCTTCACAGTCTGGTTAATCCTCTGGATTTTGACCTAACAGTTGAGGTTTGTTAAATGTGGTTGTCTTTTCTTCCCTGTTGCCTTCCCAAAGTGTTGCTCAGTGGGTTTGCCATGGACTGGAGTCTGTGGGTATGCTTGTATACAGCCAGCTAGGACTACAGAATTCTGATGGTCGTTTCAGTATTGTTTCATCATGTGAATCTAATTGTTTGGAAATTTCTTATTTTTCCTAGGTAACCAAAAATAAAAAGTAATGGGTTTATTTTTTTCAAAAAGATGAGATTGCTTGGGGCAGGTTTTAAAAATGTATACTGTTCTTGCAGAGGACCCGAATTCAGTTTCAGCACTCACATTAAGCAGGAGCAAGCAATTGCCTGTAACTCCAGCTTGAGGGGACCCATTGCTCTCCTTTGGCTCCCTTGGGCACCTGTACTCACATGAGCATCCACCACAACACACACCCAACACACACACACACACACACACACACACACACACACACACACACTTACATAATTAAAAATCAAATTTTTAAGAAAGACATCACTACAATTCAAAACGAAGGTTTTCAAAAAGGAAGCCCATCTTAGACCTCATTTTAATACAGTCAGAAGTTTTAAATTCTCATTAGTTAATATAGGGCCCAGTGATGGCACAACTTCCATGTTAAAATCTGTTCAGTACTGAAGGAGAAAACACAATTGTGCATTGAAGTCCTGAGTCCAGGTTCAGTTCTCCCATGAGGGACAATTCACTTTCCTTAATTTAACTGGAACACTATTTTATTCCATGTTTCTGTACTGAGGTTGCCCTAGGCTGTGACATGTTTGAGAAGTTGTCCTAACATGATAATGTTCATGGGTGCAGTTTGGGGAACCTATATTTCTATCATGAAGCTTTGTATCACAGTTGTCTATCTCCTCTCTCCCTCCCTCTTTCTTTACCTCCCTCTTTCCTTCTGTGGTTGTCGGGTCATACACGTGTGAGTCAGAGGACACCTTTGGATGGTAGGCCTTGTTTCTCACCTTTTCTGAGACAGCATCTGTCATTGCTTTTCCCCACTCATGCACACCAGGCTGGCCGGCCTGGAGGATTCCTAGAACTCTCTTGTTTGTGCCTCCCTTTTCCCCATGGGAGCGCTAAGAATGCAGACACATGGCTCTGTTGTCTGCCTTTATTTGGGTTCTGGGGCGTTTGAACTCAGGGTCTTACCCTTTGACAGCAATTGCTCTACCTACTGCGCAGTCTCCCCAGCCCCTGCCCTAAGGTTTTATATGTCTTGCAGAGAGAGAGAGAGAGAGAGAGAGAGAGAGAGAGAGAGAGAGATCTCACTCAGTTCAGCCTTGAGATCATTTCCTTTGTTGTGCTAGCTAACACACACCAAGGCTGTTCACGTCCTTGGTTTGGGGGCTTCAAAGAACATGGCAGCAAGGATTGATGACTTTTCTGTATTCACTACTATAATTTAATACTCTGTCAAACTCACAAAATTACTCAGGTGGTATAGAAAAGCATCAATAAATACTTTTAACATTTCCATGGCCCTCCCCTCTCATGCCATAACTTATACCCCCTCAGCCTTACTTCTTCGCTCCTCTGTGTGAACTCTCACTGCATGTGAACCAGCCAGTAATAACAGAGGCTCTCCAGTTCAACTTGAAGCACTGCTGTGGAATACTTACCATTTTAATGAGACAGGAGAGAAGGGGGCAGTGCTCACTCTTTGCACTATCTAATTGAGACGTCTCTATATTCAAGCTATTGATTTCCATGATGGGCCACATAAGACACAGTAAATTATTTTCATATGCTACTAGGTGATGCTAGGTCACCAGTTGTAAATCAAATGACAATCCCACAGAAATTTGAGTTACACAAGAGTCCAAACTCTATCCTGGGCTGAAAGAGAAATAATTATATGTACAATAAATAGCAGTTGGTTTCCCGTCCTGCTTTTGTGAGGATATTTCCCACTATAATCAGGTCTCTTATGTAGAGCTTAAACGGCCTTTAAAAGGTCAACTACAATTATAGCCAAAGAACTAATAGAAATCAGCCAGGGAGGGGGACATAGATAACAGATAATTACATGATAATTTGGGATCACTGAACTATTTTGATGGCCTTTCACACTTCAAACTTTAGTTTTGAAGGTATTGCTGGTAGTGGTTGTTTATATAGCTTCGTTCACGTCTTTGTAAAGTCCTCGGGGTTGAAGAACACACCTTTGGGCATGTTTAGCAGTGGAATGGTCATATAATGATTTACATGGTAATCCAAACTATTATGTTGGACTTTAAAACTTAACAAATACTTATCTTAATTATGTGTCTGTGTCTGTGCGTGGGTGTGTGCACATGAGTGCAATGCCTGTGGAGGCCATAGAAGGTCATTGGATCCCCTGAAGCTGGACTCATAGACAGTAGCAAGGCACTGACTTCAGGTCCTCTGTAAGAGCACCCGCTCTTAACTGCAGAGCTTCCTCTCCAGCCCTCAGATTTAAAACATTTACATTCATAATGTTGTCTTTTCCCATCCCATGTTGACAGTTCGCTCTTAGATGTGTAAATAACTGGGGGTGTTAACATTATGTTTTCCATGGTCAGATGTTAATTTTTAAATCATTAGTGTGCTAATTCCTCAGAGATTTCTATGACTTACAACAGAAGGTTGGTTTACAAGACTGCCGGTGAAGGAAAGTCTGGCTCCTTCAGAGAAGCCACACTCTAGGTTCCCAATGGAAGAAGGTAGAAGGCATATATAGCTCCCATGCTCACATCCGCTCCTTTACCTAATAAAGTGCGAAGTAGGACAATAAAGAAGGCGTGTTTTCAGATGAAACTTCTCCCGTTGGTGAGGGAGCCCTCCCAAAGGTGGGTTCTTAGATGCAGTGGCTGTGTTATAGTGCCGCTTGTGTGTGTCCCTATGTAATCAAAGACATTTTCCAGATGTGATGGGGTTTAACCCATGGCCTGGCGGTGTACATGACTGACCATATTTTATGACAGGCTCATGCTGTAACCATGTACAATTCTGTAATTGTTCTCAGCTCCTCACTCCTTTAGCTGTGTGTTCAATGTGTGCTTCTCTAGTTAGCCACACTTAGTGGTGGAAACAGAGCTTAGGACATTGCTTTTCTTTTTCCGTAAAGATGATGGTGGGCCAAGGCCCAGGCTCATTATCTCACCTCAAGTTAAGGAAGGGTTTGTGCCTCATTAGACTCACCTGAAGGATCACTCGCAGGACCATTGTTCCCAATGGGCCAATGGGTGGGTATATTACCTTTGAATAAGGGGCTTTGAGGGATCAGTTCATGAAGAAAGCAGCAACCCTCCAGAGTACTGATCTCACACACAAATCCTTACATGAATTACACATGTATCAGACTTGGTTCCTCAGGAAACAATCCAGTGAATTCATGAATTGTTCCTGAAAGCTGCTGTTCTTAGTTCTTTTTAAAATCAGCGTGTACATGTGCGTGGATGTGTCTGCTGTTTTTCTGTCTGCAGGAGAGACATGCTTGCCACTGTATGTGTGTGAAGGTCAGAGGACAACGCTGGATGCCAGTAATCACCTTCCATCTTGTTTGAGACAGGGTCTCTTGTTCACCACTGCATACTCTAGGCTAGCCCACCAGTGAGCATCTGGGTCTTCTGTTGCCATCTCCCACCTCACAGTAGGAACGCTTGGATGGCAGAGAAGTGCTATTACATTCACCATACGTGGCTTCTGGAGATCCCGACTTGAGCCCCCACTCACGTGGAGCATGCCCAGTGAGAGCTTTACCCACTGAGCCATCTCCTCGGCCTGAAAGCTACTTGTCTATCACAAAGGACCACTTCTGTTATGTACACATCAAGAACAAAGAAAAATGCAAATGCAGATGAAGAGGTCTTACTGTGGCCGAGCTGGGGATGAAAGAACTTTGTCCCAACTCCGGGCATGCAGGCTTGCTATTTGTTTATGGGTTAGCATGCTGAGGCATGAATCATCGGATGACATTAATGATTGCACAGAGCTAATAGTTATGTCTGGTTTTGTTGCCTAGCAGCTCTGTGCTTCGCTGTTTGTCACTTTAAATTAAAATTGGTTTAGTAGACTCAGCATCTGGCAGGCATATTTCATAAACCATTTCCTGTCAGTAAATGATAGGATGCCTGAAGCACCAGAGTGTTTCCTGTGTAGCCTCGGAGTGTCCCCATTGTATGCACGTCAGTGCTGTGCATCTGAGCAAAGGGAGCAACTACCCTGTGCCACCCTCCAGCCGTTAGGAGAGTGTCAAGATCAAGCTCTCACTCCCTACATCCCGGGTTTCTTTGCACCTGTTCTAACCTTTCTCTCCACCCCTTGTCTTCTTCTTTGAAGCTGTTTCATTCCTTGCTGAATCGGAGGATTTCCTGTCACAGCTGACTGCTATGCATAAGTGCGACTGACTGCATGTTGAATTTCATGAGGCCACATGGAGTTGATTTTACCATTTACCACATTCAAGGGTTACTGTTCCCATTACCAGACCTTACGAATTTATGTGATCCTCAGGTTCTTTTTCCTGTCCACTAGGAAGTGATAGGGACCTTACTTGGAAGTGGGTGCAAAAAAATAATATATATAATGTAATATATCTTGAATTATTCTTTCTTTATATGGGTCACACATATATTAAAAGAGCATCTTGGGGGCTAGATAGATAATTCAGTACTTGCTACTCTTGCAGATTATCCAAGATTATCCTCAGAACTGTGCTGGGAAACTCACAATTGTCTAAGACTATAGTTCTAGGGGATCAAACACCCTCTTCTGGACTTGGCAGGCATCCTCACACATGGGCTTACATGGGCTTACACACACACACACACACACACACACACACACACACACACTTATAAATTAAAAAAATAAATCTTAAAACAAAACTTGAAGAGCATCTTCCCTAGATCTCTTGTAATGAAACATGAGGACAGGAACCATCTGTTTACCTCTGGCCAATCAGCTGACTGCTCTTCTGTTCCCTTCCCAGACCAACAATGATCTTGATTTAAAACTTCAAACACTAAAACTGCTAGAAGAAAACATGGACAGTGTCCTACAAAATGTAGGCGTCAGAAAGGACTTTCTGAACAGGATTCCCTTGGTGAAGAAATGAAGGGCGATTTGTCAACTTGGCTCTTAGCATGGCTTTCCTGGATGCCTTGTTCTTTCTGGTGCACATAGACGGTAGTTTTATTTTCTTTTTCATACAGGTTCATAATGTTTATTTTATCTTATCCATGCCAGCTTCCCCCTTTCAACTTCCAGGCACCCATTAGCTCATCTCTTTATATCTTTTCTTAAAATTATTTTTGTCCCAAATATCCCACTGAGTTTAGTTAGTGCTGCCCATGTGTGTATTGGTATGTGGCTGTGCCCTGAGTTGTGGGGAACCTACCATTTGCCATTTCTGTAAAGAAAAGTGGCTCTCTTCCTCAACGTCATCACTGCCAATAGCTCCTCAGATAGGAGCAGGGGGCCTTGAGCACCCCTCCACATTCCATGCTGACATTTAGATTGGCTTGTTCTTGTGTTGGTCTTGCACAGGCAAACACAGCTGCTATGAGTTGATGTATGTGATCGCCATGTTATGTCTGGAAGACAGTATTCCACAGCACCTCCTGCCACTTGCTGACTTGTTTTCCTCAATGTCCTAGAGAAGATTTTCTATTGATTTTGAGTTGCTATTTCCACACCCTCTGCAATTTTTTTTTTCTGGCCGAGACTTTTCATGAAAATGGAACCCTCTTGTTTTCCACTCTGGATAGATGTACACAGAATCTAAACTGGTTAGGAAATGTTGCTTGGAGGATGCGTTTCTTTCAGGTTGCAGCAGATGGAGGAATATATCTTCAATGGTATTTTTAGACATTCCTGGTGAATATAACATAGGTCGTATTTTCTTCTCTGCAGTTTGTGTTTTAGTGATCTTGCTCCAGCTGAGAGAGGCAGTAAGGCAACTATATAGAGAACTGGAGAGAAAAGCTATTTCAGCTAGGGTGGCCACTAATTTGACAAGTCTGGAACATTCTGTTCTTCCATTGTATTTTTGTCTTTAACTAAGAAAGTGGCACTGTAATGTGTTATTACTTAAAGTTCTAACAATGAAACTATTAAACATTGGGCTGAGGAGATGGTTCAGTGGGTCAAGTGTTTACAGAGCAAGCCTAAAGATTTGAGTCCACTCCCAGAACCCATCTAAAAATCCAAGTGTGATGATATGTTCTTATAATCTCAATGCTTAAAGAGGCAGAGACAGGTAGGTCCCTTTGGCTTGCTAGCCCGCCAAACTAGTTCTTGGTGGATTCCAGGCCAGTGAGACCCTGTCTCAAAAAAATGGGGAGGATGGTACTTGAGGAACAACACCCAAGGACGTTTGGCATGTGGTCTTTTCTCTCTAGCTTTCTGTCTGTCTGTTTATCTCTCTCGCTCTCTCTCTCTCTCACACGCACACACACACAAATATATAGAGACATACATACAAAAGAGTAATGTGTTGTTGCCTGCTGGGCATTCCTATGCTGTCCATTAATGGTGTAATCTCTTTGCAGGCAGCACTGTCCTTTCTGGGCCTTGCTCTGAGGCTAGTGTTGCTGTCCGACCTTAAGTTGCTCAATAATTCTGCTTAAGTCATTGGACCTGCCAGATCACCATCTTTTTCCATGTAAAATGAGGAAAGTGGATTGCTTTATGGTTTTATAAAGCTTTTTGTGCTCTTTAGAAGACAGTGAGTTAGGAATGAAATGCATTTATTTATCATGTGAAATAAATATTGCACAGTTGTTTCCAGGCCTTTGAAGTTTCTAGCCTTGAGTTCCTATGCCAATGTGCTGGTGCAGCCTGCCTGTCTTAGGGCCCAGGCTTTCCTCCCAATGATCTCCTTGGGATGGTCTGGGACCGTGTCTGCTTTGAAATTTGATTGGAGAACTCTAAATTAGGAAACTATCATGCCAGATTTTTTTAAAAACTGTTTTGGGGCCAGTTTGAAGTTAAATATTAAGGAACTTGATTTGACCAAAGGAATGATGATTTAAGGTGAGCAGCCATTCCCGGTCCTTATTCAGATAGTATCTGCATCAGGACTTATTGAACCTGCTTAGGAAAAGCCCTTAGGGGTGGGGCTTTATTGTGTCGTCTTTGTTTGTATGTACAATTTCTCTGACCAGATAGTCATCAATAAAAGTATCAGTGATGGTTCTGAGGAGGTGGCTCAGTTGGTAAGCCGTTTGACTTGCGAACATCATCAAGCCCCAAAACCCACATGAAACAAAGCAAGAGATGGTGTTGGGTAAATCCTTGTAAACCCAGTGATGGGGAAATGGAAACAAGAGGAACTCTGTAATTCACTGCCCACCCAGCTTCAACATTCCAGCTACAACTAAGAGATTCTGTCTAAGGAAACCCAAGGTGGACATTGAACTGATGAACAACATCTAAGGTTAAACTCTGGATGTGCATGAATGCACACACCATATGTACACGCACCAGTACATACACAGTCACAGATGCACTTCAACATGGAATTCTCAGTGGTTTACCTTCACTCCATATGGTTTTCAATGACTTAGTCTAACTTTGGATGTGTTAGTTCTCTACCACAACAGATTTTCAAGAAAATAAATCTAGTAATAGAAGTATTATCCAATTGGATAATAAAACACATCCTCACGTTCAATATTAAAAGCTTTGTTTTGGTGTGCTCAGGTTTAGGGAACCTAATACCCTTTGAAGTGTCTAGTTCGGTAAGTTTGAACACATTCCCATACGTCATCACTACCAGCATTAAGCATGGAATCTTCCACATCCTGATTAGCTCCTTCTTGGCACCCCAAGCACTGGGTGTCTTTGGCTCTGATTTCACTCCCTATATCTTTGGGTCTTCTAAAACAAGCTTATAAATAGAGGTAGAGGATTATTATTAGCCTTCACTTCTGTCATTCAGGTCTGCTCTGGGGGGCACCTCATGTTGTTTCCCAGTGGTCATTTTCTCCTTTCTGCTGGGGCCTCTGTGCAGATATTCCTGTTTGAGTTTCCATTTGCCTGTGGTTGGACATCTTGGTCTCCTCCACTTTATTTTATTCATTTGGGCATTTATGTTCGTGTCTGCATGTGTTTATGTGTAGCACATGTGTGTGGATGTCTCTGGAGACAAGAAGAAGCCATCAGATTGCTTGGAAGTAGAATTAACAATGTTCTAAATGACCTATAGGTACTGAGGACTAAACGTGGGTCTTCTGCAAGCGTAGTATATGCTAAGTCATCTCTCTGGTGCCATCTCGTCCAGTTTTGAGGGGGTGTAAGTAAAGCTAGAGTGTGTGGATCTTCAGGGTGTTTTATGTCTTTTGTATAAATAATTAGAGTCGCTTTGCCAAGTGTATCATTTTTTTTCACTTTATGAGGTTAGCAAACCGTTTCCAAAGCAGCCACACTGCATTGTATGCCTCCTTAGCAATGTCCATTTCTCATTGTCTGTACTGATGCATGCTTGTCGAAACAGAAAGCGTATAAACAGAAAACCAGTGAAATGAAAACTGGGCTCTGTGAATTGTTCTACAGTAAATATCCTTAAAATTAACACTATCTCAAGAAAGACCAGTTGGTGCTAGGAGCATAATCCGGTCGGCCACTTGCCTGGCATTCACAAGGCCTGCGTTTGAATTCCCATACTACCAGGAAAGAAAGGAGGAATAGTAGAGAGAAGAAAAGCTTCCCAGCCATGCAGGTGCTTTTTTCCAATCTTAACCTTTTTTAAAAAAAATATTTATTTATTTATTATGTATACAATATATGCCTGCAGGCCAGAAGAGGGTACCAGACCTCATTACAGATGTTTGTGAGCCACCGTGTGGTTGCTGGGAATTGAACTCAGGACCTTTGGAAGAGCAGGCAATGCTCTTAACTGCTGAGCCATCTCTCCAGCCCTCTAATCTTAACCTTTTACAATGAGCAACTGTGACAGTCAAGTGATGGTCTCAGCTTGTATTTATATTTAATACATATTGTGAAACACTTCATTTTAATCTTGTGCATTTGTCAGTAAAGAACCTCTAAGTTACTCTCCATCTTTTTGTTTTCCTTCACGCTTGCCTGTTTTTTTTTAAAGGGTGTGTTTTATTTTTAATTACGTGTGTATGTATGTGGGGGTGGGTGGGTGTGTGCATATGAACACAGACATCTCTGGAGGCCAGAGGAGGGCATCTGATTGTTCCTTTGTCATGATGGAACTGGCTATTTGTTGATTAAGAAATAAATAAATGAATATGGAGTTGAATGGATATCTTCTCTGTAATAGAAAGATGCCTGAGGATTCTACTTTGACAGGCTTAAGCATATGGAAGAATTTTATGAGTAGTGTGTTTATGACAGAAATTTGCTTCCAAGGGAGGTTATAGAAAAGCAGTTTCTGGGGAATCTTTAAAACTCTGATAATAGCCATCACTCTTGGAGTTATAAACTGTGATGGCCTGGGAGGATGAGGACCTGGCTCTCCATTCCTTTGGTGATGGAGTGCTCACCTATAAAAGATGAGCTGCGTATTGCAGAATACTCTTTGCAGGATCCTTCTGCAGGGCACTAAATGGAATTTGGTGCATTGAAAGTTTACTTCCCAAAGGGTAACATTTACTTTCTGAGCATGTTTCATGACACTTGGATAACATTTCTCCCAGCCTTTCTCTGTTTGCACACAAGGCCTACGGGAAGGCAGCAGCCCTGAGAGTGTTGGCTAACGTTCTGATCAGCTCCTCAGTCTGTAGCCCTTGTGTTGAGTTAGTGGCATTTACATGGCGTCCATCTTTCAGTGTTTATGGTAAACACTCAGACTATTCTCTGAGACCTCTTTGCTTAGTTTGTGAAGGCTGACTGAGTGCATACAGTCCCTGTTTATAAATGTTTCCTGCCAACAAGCAGGCTTCAGCTGTTAGGGTTGTTTGCATGGACTAAAGCAGGAGGTTATCTATGATGAAGCTGCAGGGTGGGACGGGGAAGTATGCTGTAGTTGTTATTAAATTGTATTTTAGAAATCCTTTCATCTTTCCCTGAGCCTGCCACTTAGAGTGGTAGCAAGTGACAGGATGCACATTCTCCGGTGGAAATGTGAATCTCTTCTGATGTTTACTCCCTAGAACCAGTTAAAGTTGTCTTGTTCTGTAGTGAGCACCCTGTTAATATAGACATCAACATGCCCATTAACTAATGACTTTATCCTTCCATTCTCTGTTCCCTTCCTTTTCCTTCCTCCCTATCATACTTCATCATCCTCCTCTTCCCCCACTTCCCTGTATGTATTCAAGGATGACTTTGAACTCATGATCTTCTTGCTGAGGCAGTGTCTCAAAGTTGCCAGAAATCTTCACCACTCTCAGTATATAATGTCATTGATTCCAGGACTACATGGCCATTGAACTTAGCTAAGATTTCCCACGTCTCTTCTCCCTTCAGTACAGCAGGGCCTATTTGGCCAACAGATAAACCACAAAGACACTGGATTTGCCTTTTCCCTCTGATATGCCTGTCACAGCACTGTACTTCCTTACTCAATTTCTGTGACTCCTTGGGTTCATAGGGCCCTTTCCTAGCTCATATTCTGGTATCGAGTATGAGGTGTCTCTTCCTTGTGAATAAAGAATAAGCTGCTTCTGGTCTGATACACAGCAGACACTCAGTTAGCAGAATTAAAGGATGAGGTACTGTTTCAGGTAGACCTCACTGCTCTCTGAATTTAGAATTGAACCATCTCTCAATGTGGATAGCATCTTTAGACTTACGATTTTATTTTTATTTGATTTAAAATAAAATTTTCATTTAGATACTATTAATGAATTAATACATTTTTATGTCTGTACCATTGAAACCCAAGCATGACCATTAAAGAAAAGACAAAATGAATTGGGTTTTGTTTTCAGTAAGGTGAGAGACATATCAATAAATAAGCCATCTCCTTCTACCTAATTATTTTATGGTTAATAAAACATTACACATAGGTTGAGCAAATGGCTCATCTGGTAATGTGCTTACTGTTTAACCATGAGGGCCAGAGGTTGATCCTTATAAGCCATATAGAAAACCATGTGTGGTGGTTGATGCCTGAAATCCCAGAGCTGAAGAGGCAGACAGGAGAGTCCTTTGGGCTTTGGGTAGGCCATCAAGCCTTCCCAGTTTGGTGAGTTCAAGTCCCAGAGAGAGATAGTGCCTTAAAATGGGGTGCAGGGCTCCAGAGAAATAAAACCTGAATTTGATCTCTGGCCTCCACTTGCCTGTGTGCACATATGCTCATGCATTTGCACACACACAATGAGAACACAGGCACACACACATAGATAAACATACAAAGTACACATCGGACAAACCTCAATAAAATTAGAGTCAACTGTTTGCTATAAGGCAAGTAGGAAAAATGATTGAAGGATTGAGGCAAGGAGACAGCTACACCTGGTATGCTTCCTTCGCTTCCATCTCAGGCAGTGAAAAAAAAATCATAGAGCCCCCTCCCCAGCCTACCTCTGCAATGTTGGCCTTATGAATATCTCAATCACACAAGTCAATCTTACTTTGTACTATTTTCTGAAACTCAGCGGTCACCTTTGATGTCAGAAACATTTTAAGAATAGATTTCTATTCCCTCAGACATTCACATTATTGTCAAGAGTGTCCCCGGTGAAGTAGTAATATATTTAGTATACTTCCAGTATGCAACACACACGCAAGACTTTGCAGGTTTATTGCCTTTTCAGAGACAATCACCAGAGCCCATGACAAGTTACCAGGAAATAGCCTATAGGTCTTTGTAATAGATTAGAATAGCTTCCAGATCCTGCAGGTCAGGACTTTCACAATAGCTTCCAGATCCTGCAGGTCAGGACTTTCACAGAAGACTGTCCCAAATAAATGGTTGAGCAGCAGATTTGTAAGGCACCAGACACTGCCTCTGAGCCACTGAAGTCCAGCTCAGGAGAGGTGAGGCCCTTGAGGTGACACTGAAAATGTCTATTTGATAACATCTGGAGAAGTGACCTGTTATGTCTAAATGAATGGAGAAGGACCTTTTACCTGTGCAAAGCTGATTCTTCGACTTCTACATTGACTCCTATATATGGACAGATACATTTAGTTTCTATGTGTTTGGGTTTCTGTGTATATACGTACATGAATGTGAAGGCCAGAGAACAATCGGAAGAGTCATTCTGTAGGTGCCACCCATCTTGTGTTGGAGACAGATTCTCTCAGTAGCCTGGAACTTGCGCTGAGCTTGGCTGGCTGGTCGGTGAGGTGTATATGGGATTTGCCTGTCTCAGTCTTCCCGTTGTTGGGATTACTCCACAGTGCTCAGGTTTTTTAACGTGGGCTCTGGGATCTGACTCAGGTGCCTGTGTTTTCAAGGCAAGCACTTTACCAACTGCACCATCATCACCTCAGCCCATCTTCCACGATGTTCTTTAAACACAAAATGCAAGACATTCATGTAGTTACTCTGGTTTATTTTTATGATCATTTAGAGAGAGTTAGTCCTGTATAGATGCTATGGTAGGGAACTGAGATACGGGAATAAGATAAAACCCATGATTTCCTCTTCCTTGTGCTAAACAGAACTATAATATTATACATAATTACAAGACATTTGAAGTAAATCTCATGTAGCGCAGTCTGGCTTTGAACTCACCACGTAGCTGAGGATGGCCTTGAACTTCCTCTCTACCTGCTTCCACCTTCTAAATGCTGATTTCACAGGCATGAATCACTGTGGCCAGTTCATGTGGTGCTGGGCTTGAACCCAGGCCTTTGTGCATAGGAGGGAGGCATTTTACTGAGTTACCTTGCCAGACCCCTGTAATTTAATTGATAAAATCCTTCCATAGAAGCATTCTTAGAAACTTTCTCTTACAGAAGAGGAGGGTGAGGTTGATATGGGTTAAAATAGCTTCTCTGCATACAGCCGTACAGCTGGGGTGTTCTATAGCCAGGGTTGCTCTCAAGCAGCCTGAATCTTAACCATCATTTTCTATTGTTTCCTCGTTTTGCTAGCTGTGCAAGAACGGAGGTGTATTGACCTTGGGCTGGGTGCTTTCTGTGTTCCGAAGCATGCCATGTCCTTGCTTATAGTC
The DNA here is from genome assembly GCA_004026605.1 of Ondatra zibethicus. Taxonomy (NCBI): domain Eukaryota; kingdom Metazoa; phylum Chordata; class Mammalia; order Rodentia; family Cricetidae; genus Ondatra; species Ondatra zibethicus. Next base: position 19,751 of record PVIU01007654.1, on the reverse strand, counting down.
CTATGAGGAACTATTAACATCTATGTTTTATAGATAAGGAGCATAAGGGCAGAGAGGTTAAAAACATTGGAGAAGGTCACACAGCCATCAAACTGGCTGAGTCAAGACAGTCCTGTCCCTAATGGAACATTCACATCTTTTTGCACCCTACAAAAATTAATGTGTGAAGTGTCTCAAAAACTCAGTGCTTGCTTCTGCAGAACTTTAGTGTTGAGTAAGTATGTAGTTTATGCTTTAAATGCATGCTCCTGTAGCAGACCTTGATTGTCTTTGAGAAGCCAAGAGTCTACTTTGGTTGCTTAAGATACAGCCTGTGTGATTGACAAAATGCCTCATTTTACCTAAGAAACAAATCATTTCTTGAGAAATGTCTTTTACTCTCTCTAACGCAGCTGAAGCTTCCTAATAATTAAATTCAAATTCAAATAGCAGTATGTGCTTTTCCAAAAATACCTTATTAATAAAGCCCTCAAAATTGGAGAAAGTGGTTAAATTTCAAGTGAATAATAAGTGTAAGTATATAGTTCATTCTTTCTACTACCCAGTTAAAAAGTAGTTTTGATTTATGTCAAGTGTTTCAAACAACATTTATTTCTGTTTTTCACATGGAATAAGATCATTCTATTTCTGCAAAGAGGAAAAACATCACAGATGGGGAAAAGGGGTGTGTGTGTGTGTGTGTGTGTGTTCTGACATGTATCTTTCTGTAAGTAAATATAAATAAAGGGACTATTTGTCTTACATATATACTGATTACCCAAGAGACAAGTAGATCCATGCATATGTGTATGCACGCATATACACAAAGATACTAGTAACCGATGTGTTTGGAAAGATAAAGAGGCAACAATTTCTTAAAGAGAGGATGTGACAGAATATGACTAGAAACTACATTTCTGTGAATTAATCTCAATTTTATGATTTCACTTTAGGAACGTACACATTTAGTATATTATAACTTAATATCTAAATCTAAAATTCCTGCATATTCAAGGCAAATGTCATTGATTTTATATATATATATATATATATATATATATATATATATATACACACACAAAGAGAGAGAGAGAGAGAGAGAGAGAGAGAGAGAGAGAGAGAGAGAGAGAAAGATCAAGTTAGGTAACTTAAAGTTACAGAACTTTGTACATTCTTTCCATAAGTCATGCTGGGGCCAAAGGTTAGATGGAACCTGGCTGCTTCCTACAGCCACCTATTGGTGCTCTTTTATGTTGTTCTTCTGAGACTCATGGTCTAACCTAGGAAATCCCCTGCCATCCTCAACTTACATAAATAAAAGTCCTACAGTAACCTACTACACAGAACCTTACTCTTCCTAAAGATACAAAAGATGACGTCCACTACTAGTAAAAGCCACCACTTCATATAAAACACCACAGACCCCCTAAACTGTTAGAGAATGCTAGGTGTCTTGGTATTCCTCCCACCGGGAAGGAAGAGAATATCAAGCATTTATTCTGTCTTTAGGAACTGCAACATTATCTTTAATGGGAGGAAAGGTTTCTCCTTAGTAGACATCTTAATAACAGAGAAGAATGAGATATCAGCAATAGATGAAGAAAAGATTACAACTTCAAATAAAAGAATGTTCCTGACCAGAGATTATTAATGGTCATTAATACTACAGAGTGGGGTGGTTATATGTTCTCTCTCTTCTTATGGAAAAGCCTAGCACTGCCTATGAAGTAGGCAAAGTCCCCTCCATGATGGACTATACCCTCAAACTGTGGTTCAGAACTCAGCCTTCCTCCTCTAACACACGCCAGGCAATTTGTCACAGCAACAAGAGGATTAGCTAATCTACTGGACAAAGGACTAGTCAATGCCAACAGAGTGACCGCTGATCTAACGAGTGAGAGGCACTAGTAGGACAAACTGACCAGAACCTCTAACTTCACAGGAAGTTAGAGACTGACTGGGGCAAGGAGAATAGCTCGGTTGCCCTTTGACTTGTCATCTGGATAGGGTGGGGCAGGCTTCATTCCATCTATTTGCTGAATGTGTAAAGCCAACAGTAGACACCATAGAACATCTGGCACTGGGTCATTTCTAACAGAAATAAGACAATCATTTTTAGGCCAGTCTGGACCACCATGGTGACCTTGGGCCCAATTTAGTGACATCTGGACATGTGTAGGAGGCAAATTATAGCATCCTTCTGACAACAATTTTATATTAAACCAAATGGCTGCTGATCAGCTGTCCACACAAAGGCTTGGAAGGCTTTCAAATGCTTGTGGGTCTCACTGCAGATGGTAAAGCCATTCTCGCACTCGATGGCTGTCGGCTTCAGCTGAAAGTTAGCATCAGAAGCAGAGCTGCAAATTATACTGTTAACCCATGCCTTGGATAGATATTTATAGTGACTTCATTAGGCTCCAGACACTCTGTGTGTTCCTGCATGTGTATGTGCTCATTTGGTCCTTCAGTTAACCAGAGCAACACAGCCACACACATAGTGTGAAGATGAATGAACGGATACTCAGAGATCAAGATCATAAGACCAGAAAAAAACCCCACATACCAGAGGCAATGTTCCATCTCCAAAGTTCCATGCTTTCTCATGTGCAAGTGTGTGTGTTTACTTACATGTGCTCAAGTGTGGGTGCAGATGTCAGGTAGCTTTCTCAATGTCTCTTGACATTATTTATGGAGACAAGATAAAGAAAAACCCTATACATCCCTGATTCAAATAGGCTGACTGGCCAACATCAGGAATCCTTCTATCTCTACCTCCATAGCTATTATTAACTGTAGCTCCTCAGATGGCCATTGTACCTTGTGAGTCCCTCCTCCACATGATCATGAACTGAATTCATATTTCTTAGCCAAAGCAGAGAATGCATGGAAGCAGGTCTCTTCCTCCCTCTTTCCCTTGGCATGTGCTATATACCGAATCACCCCTTCCCAAGAGTCACAGATGGGGTCCTAGCACCCACTATGACTTCATTTGAAGATTAGGCCCTCATGGAAGTAATTAAGGTTAAGTGAAGTTCCAAGGGTAGAGCTAATCTGATAGAGCCACTTCCTTTATAACAAGAAGACTTGGGGGCTGGAGAGATGGCTCAGTGGTTAAGAGCACTGGCTGCTCTTCCAGAGGTCCTGAGTTCAATTCCCAGCAACCACATGGTGGCTCACAACCATCGGTAATGAGACCTGGCACCCTCCTTTGGTGTGCAGGCATACATGGAGGTAGAATGTTGTATACATAATAAGTAAATAAATCTTTTTTTTTAAAGAAGACTGGATTCCAGAACCTTCTTTCTGAGGACATAAGAGAAAGGCCATAGGAAAACACAGTGGGAAACTGCCACCTGTAAGTCAGAAAGACAGGCCATACCAGACTCCAACCATGAGAGAAAAATGCCTCCCTTAGCACACCGTTTCCACTGTATGAAGCTCTCACTCCCCCAGCACCAGGGAGAGTGGCAATCCCCCTGGCTAGGATCCTTCCTGTGCCAATGCCTTACTTTATCCTTCTTGTTTGCTTCTTAGACTAACCTTGAATTAGTTTTCCAATTGGATTTTGTAAGTAAGCCATTTGAAAACTGGAATACTTTGTGTGTGTGTGTGTGTGTGTGTGTGTGTGTGTGTGTGTGAATGCAGGTGGAAGTTGGAGTTCAGCCTTAACTGTTCCTCCTCAGGAGACATCCTTGTTTTCTTTTTAAAAATTATTACATTTATATTTATTTTATTGCGTGTTTCTCTCTGTATTTCTCTGTCTATCTGTGTGTATGTATGTATGCCTTGGTATGTATATGGTTAGAGGGCAAGTTGTAGAAGTTGGTTCTTTCCTTCTACCATATGGGTCCCAGGAATCAAACTCAGGTTATGACGTTTCATGGCAAGTACCTTTACCTTCTAAGTCACGTTCTCCACTCCACCTTACTTTGTTAGAAAAGTTTTCTCATTTTCCCTGGGTCTCATTAATTGGGGTAAGCTGTTTGGCCAGTGAGCCCCAGTGATCCATTGTTTCTATCTTCCTAGTGCTAAGATTATAAGAGAATGTTCCATAGCACCCAGCTTTTTAGACATGCCTCTTGGAAATCAGACTAAGATCTGCATGCTTGGAATCTGAACTGTCTCCAGAGCTCCCAGACTTCATTAATTTATTAGCAAAAATGACTAGAGGCATTTTGTAAAGAGTGGAGTGTGGATATAGCCACGGAGAACTGTCTCAGGAACCTACAGCAGGAAGCAGATCTGTGAGTGACAGTTGAGTGAGTTCAGGGACACCTTTGGTGAGGCTGTTAGGGGATGAAGTATGCCTGGAATCCCTATTGACTGCGGAGGGTGGAGAGGATGATGAGTAATGAGCTTGGTCCCCTGATTGCATCTCTTTTGCTTTGAAGCCTCTCTGTCTCAAGTCCAAAGAAATGAGTAATTTGTGTCAGCCAGTAACAAAATCAGAATAATTTATTTACTTGAATGCCTGTGTTTCTGCATGTTCCTGTGATAACTTAGCTCAATAATTGAATTCACGTTGACTTTATATTTTTCTGCATTCATTCTGGAACTCTCCCTAACATGTTGGAATAAAGTGTTTTAATACTTAGTTTTACATTTATTTTTTTTATTCCTGGTAAAATGTGGTCCCATTGAGAATGTTAAATGGAATCAAAGTTTGATATCCCATCTGCTTAATCACTTGAATTCAAAGCGATGCTCATATTTAAAAGCAGACTTCTGAAAACTGTGGCTATGTTTGGTAGCAACGAAGATCCAAGTAAATAAAAGCTGGAGCTTACACGTTTGTGCTTATAAAACTATAATTAAAGTAAAACTGAATCCTGTATTTTCTTTATCTCCTCTATTTTATTTGTTCTTAAACCAGGAATGGCAGTTGTGAAAGTCTGTTTACATATGCAAGCATATAGGGGACGGAGTCTTAATTTGAAAAAAAAAACCATTTATTTATTTTTTGATTGATTGATTGGGGTGTGTGTGAAGGTATACAGTCCAGATGAAAACTTGGGGGAGTTCATTTTCTCCTCCCCCTGAGTTAGTACCAGGGATTGAATTCAGGTCAGCAAGCTTGAGTTCAGGCATCCTTAGAGGCTGAGAAAGCTCAAAGGCCCAGAAGGAAACATTTTTTATAATACCTGTTAAAGAAGACACAGCTGATTTATTCAAGAGCTGTGTATCCCTTCACGTGTCACTGATGCACATTTACAACGCTGTGGGTTTTCAGTAGCAAATGTAGTTCTTTCCAAACAGCTTGGAAGAATTTTGTTGTTGGGAATTGTGCAGCGCTCATCCCCTGGCCAGAGCTTGAGGTTTGACTGTCTAGACCTGAGATGCATTGCAGCTAGGTAAATCATCCCTTAATTTTATAAAGAGCTTTTATCCTGAGATATTTCAGGAGTACCTGTTGTTTGAATTAATGCTTGCGTAATCTGAAAGCTTTCCTTCTCAGAGGGAATATTTTATACAACCTCAAGATGTGTTTGGTAGAACTGCTTCATTTATAAATCAGTGTGAGAGACAATAGTGGCACCTTAACAAACGTGAAAGCAAAAAAATAAATTAAAATGAGGATGAGTATAGAGCTGATAACATTTATATGCCATTATTCACAATATCCAAGAAATTGAGTCAACCAATATGTCTGTTGAAGAACATAGATAAACAGAGGATGAATGGTATATTTATATGGGGGATGACTTTCAGCCTTAAAGGAGGAAGACTTACTACTTGTAACAGCATAAGTGAACCTAGAGGACTTCAGACTAAGTGAAGTAAGGCATGGAGAGACAAATGCTGCATGACCTCACTTCCGTGTTGAATATTGAAGGGATGCAGAATGAGTACAAGTGTAAAATAGAGTTGGACTTGTCCAAGGGCTGGAGGACACAGGGAGATCTTGGTCAGAGGAGAAAAGGCATCATTTGTGCAGGATGAGGAAGTTGAAAAGATTCTTTAGAAATGGTGCTGACTGCTGCTGGGTGTTTTGAAATCATATAGGCCATGCCAGGAACTCCCTCAAATTGTAAAGGCAGTCTGCAAAGAAAGCTTCTTAGTGAAGGGTTTGCTGTACAAGGATGAGTTCCTGAGCTCACCCCCCTAAATTCAAACAAATAAAGGGTGTCCTGTGCTTGAAACCACAGTGTTTGGAAAGTGAAGACAGGAGAATCTCTGGGGGTCATAGGCCAAACAGCCTGTCTCTCTTGGCAAGTTCTAGACCCAGTCTCAAAAACCTGAGGAACAACATTGAAGTTGTGCCCTCGCCTCCACGTGCACATATCCACATGTGCACACAAACATGCATACATGTCTGCTATGTATAGCTCTCAGGCTTCCCTGATTAAGCCAGGCGTGAAGGATTTTGCACATTGCCTGGTTGATTAAAAAGGCAGCCCGTGGATCCAGAAAGCAGAAAGCTATGACAATGCTCATGTTAAATTAGCAGAGTTATTAAATGCTCATCTCCCATAAAGTGTCAATAAAAGGAGGAAAAGCAGCTTGCATTCCAGTGTGAGGGTATTGCCTGGAAATAATATAATTCTGTTCTAATAGTAAAGTTGGTTAACTCTTAGAGGCCACGGGAAAGAGATTCGTTCTTTTTCTTCAGTGACAGAAGTGGTTACATCATTTTCTCACCTACAGTCAGGGCGACAGACTAGATAATGCTTAAAGGTTATTTTCTACCTTAGAAGAATAGGCCTGGTAGATGGGCAGAAATAAGAAAAGGGTGAAAGGATTCCCAACAAAGCCATTTAGATGAGGCCCTAACAGCTTTTTTAAAGGTCTATTTCCCCCGCTAGATTGGAGCTTGCCAAAGGCTCTTTCTATTTCTGTTGGCATCTGGGGAGGATGGCACTCAACCAGACCCACAGTGGGTGCTCAGCTCCCGTTTGCCTGGAGGGGCTCATCATGGGCTGGCCAGTGCAGCTGATCTGGAGGGCACTCAAGGGCATTTCCCACACTCCATGCAGATGATCTTTTATTTTGCAAACCTCTAAGTATGGAAATGCAGCAAGTGAGCATGCGCATTCGACTGACACAAAGTTGTCACTTTATTCACATTCCTCTCTGTTTCCTCACAGAGCTCCTTTCAGTAGTAAGGTTTGGGGCTGGGAGGGTGCTCAGTGGTAAAGAGCTCACCCCATAGGCTTGAAGACCTCATTTCTGATCCCCAGCACTCAGACAGCAAGCTGAGAAAGCAGGACCTTCACTGTAGCACTAGGGAGATAGAGGCAAGTAGGTCCTGGAGCTCCTTGGCCTTCTAGCCTGGCTGAATCAGTCATCTCCAAATTCGTTGGGAGATCTTGTGTCAGAATGAATGAATGAATGAATGAATGAATGAATATCAATCAATCAATAATAAGATGGAGAGTGGCAGGGGGAGGACACCCCAATGATAAAGTCTGGCTCCATCAGACATACCCACATGCCACAACCCCAACACAGCTTTCTGAGGTTTGATGTTTTTAAAATCACTGATTTGTATCTCTCCAGTATTAGATGGTGGTAGCAATGAGGAAGGGAAAAATAGCTTCCATCCTTCCATCATGGGCAGACTAACAGAAAGACTAATATTTGGAAAGAAAGAAGGAAGCTACTGTCAGACATTGGAAATCCTACCCATGGTTCTCCTGGCCTTCTCCAGTGGCTTCAGCCCCATTAATCAGCCGTGCCCTGAGCAGTTCCCTGAAAGGCCTGGGATCTCCACTTCCTCTTCCCTAACTGGATCTCTTGGGCTCTTTCTCATTGTAACATTTTGTGAGGCGGCAAAACAAAATACATTTCAGCCTTCTAATGAAACTGTTTCTGTGGCCCCACCCCTTTTCAGTCGTTCAGTGTAGTTGTGTTTGTGCAAACAGCTATTTTCACAGCCATATAAGTTTAGCCACAACCCTTGCAAACAGCTTTCCAGACTGAAAAGAAGGCTGGAACTGGAAATGCCTCCAATGTCACTTTTCTCCTGTTTTCCAAAATCATAACCTTCACTGTGGATGTGCATGGTGGGAAGAACACCACTCCCTCCTCTCCGGGGAAGAGGCAAGAGCAGCAGGGGCAATTGATGAGAAATAATATAAAACGCCCCAAACACCGGTCCACTGAGCAGGCACCCATGACCTGATGCCCACCAGAACATGTGGAAGGCACTAACATAAATTAAAATTTAAAAGATCAAATAATTAGAACACTGCTCCTTGTAACTTTTAGTTTCTATGGTCACTGGCCGGTTAAGAACAACAGAAAGTGGAGGGAGGAGGGTGTTGCTGGAGAGATGGCTCAAAAATTAGGAGCCCTTGCTGCTCTTGAAGAGGACCTCAGTTAATTCCTGGGGCTCATTGGCTACCTACACTCACATGGGACACATTCACACAAACAGACACATGCACTCTTAAAAAAATATAAAACAAATATTCAAAGTGAAAAGAACAACAGGAAGAGCCCTATGAGAGCACGTGAGTTCAGGTGCTCTAATGAGGCAATGCATAGTTTAGGTGCGATTGTTAAGAGTCTAAAGTGTCTATGGAAATGCAAAGGGCCAAAGGTGCACAAACTAGGAAACACAAGAGGACTTAATGAGGTTTTCTTAGAGAATTAAGTGGCATAGTAGTTGCCCAAGCCCTTCATCCTGGAGTGAATTACCTGCAAGAGGAGGCCAGAGAAGGCAAGTGTGAGGCAAGCCACATGGCAGGCAGGCTCTGAGATCCTTAACGGCTCCTCTGCTGCCATCTTCACTCCAAAGGTTAATCGTAAGAGGGTGCTAACGCAGGAGCAGTTAATGAGCAAGTGTGCAGTCCCCATCTGCAGGAAGCGGGTTGAGGCACCCTCCAATAATTGAGCATGTCGAAGTCATTGAGGTCTGATGACATTCACTTAAGGGTCCTAAAGGATGCAGCTGAAGGAGCAAGAGAGCAAGTGAAATGATGATCTTTGAGTGTTTAGGAAGGATGGATGCTGGATGCAAAAGCTTGCTGTTGCTTAGGAAGATGAGTGCATAATAAGGCCAGGGAAAGGGTAGGTTGCAACAGTAATATAGAAGATCACGGCTCGTGTCTCGAAGGGAATTAAGGAGAATAAAGAAGAAATGGGATCTAAGTGGAAAGGGGGCCTGGTGGCATTGCTCTCCTGTCCAGCCAGCGAGTGACTCTGATATCTGTTCCAAATATCTGATCCATGCTCCATTGATCCGCTTAAGATTCTGACAGCAACACTTTAGGATGGCTTAACAGACCTGGTTGTTCAGGATGAAGTTGGCAGCTTCAACTTTGGAAGCCCTGCGTTCCTGTCTTGAGAAATTAAATTCTGGCGTCACCATTAACACCTCTGGCTTCCAGTTCAGTGATGGGGAAACAGGGCCAGAAGCTCAGCTGGGCACTTGGCGACACTTCTGACACAGCAGGCAGCAGGTCTCACGCTTGTAGACACATCTTTGCCTGCTGTGCTCAGTGTCCTGCTAGAGATGGGGCTGCAGATTTGTGGCTGATCTCTCTGTGGGTAGAGAAGAAATCACACTGGAGACAACTTTTAGCTCTGACCAGTCTTTAAATGGTTGTGTTTTCAGGTAAAGATGATAAGAGCTCTGCTTGGCAGGGCCAGCTCTTACCTAGGAATGCTGACAGATTTTTCCCACGGTCACAGACGGTGGAAGAAGAGAGCCCAGGTTGCGAGCAGAATGAGAAGTTATGGGTTGGAGGGGTGGCTTTGTGGGTCATTGTGATTGCTTGCATGAGAATGAGGGCCCGGGTTCCAATCTCCAACATCTTGTAAAGAGCTAGGAGTAGCTATGCTTGTTCCAGTAGCCCCAGCACTGTGTGTGCGGTGGGGAGGGGAGAAATAGGAGGGCCACTGAGATTGCTGGTCTCTAGTCTAGCTCCAGATTCAGGGAGAGACAGCCCCTGTGTCCTAGTTCGTTTCTGTCAATGTGACACCAAGCTCGAGTCATTTGGGAAAAGGGAGCCTTATTTGAGAAAATGTCTCCACTGGGTTGGCCTTCAGGCAAAGTTGTAGAACATTCATTTTTTTGATTGATGATTGATCAGCCCACAGGGTGTGGTACCATCTTCAGGAAGGCAGTCTGGTGTTGTATAAGGAAACAGACTGAACAGGCCCTAAGGAGCAAGCCAGCAAACAGCATTCCTCCATGTCTTGTAGCACAATTAATAAAAACCCAGAGACAGATATTGGGGTTCAACCTGAAAGTCAGAGCAAAACAGTCAGCCACTGGCTCTTACCTCTTCCTCAGTCTGAAATGGCGATCCTGCCTCCAGGAATCTCAGAATGAGACTGTGTCTGTGAGCTGTCTCCTCCAGTCTTACATTCCTCTTTGGTGCTGGGATTAAAGGTATGCACCACTACCACCCAGTTTCTATGGCAAACTAGTGTGGCTTCTGGGATTAAAGGTGTGTATCACCACTACCTGGTCTGTAATGCTGATCAGTGGGGCTGTTTTACTCTCTGAACTTCAGGCAAACTTTATTTATTAAAATACAAATTCATTATAATGTCTTCTGCTTCAGTTCCTGATCAAGTTGCTTTTTGCCATTGTGTTGTATCATAGCAATAGAAACCCTAACTAAAACACCTGAAGTTCTCCCTTGTCTCCCCATGCATACATACAGCCTCAAGCAGGCATGCACACCACACATACACATATGCACACACACGCATGCATGTAATACATATATATATAGGGACAAGGCACGTATGCACAAACAAAATACACACATGTATGCCTACGTAGATGCACACATATACACACATGCACACAAATATATACACATACACACACATGAATGCACACAGGGGCAGACACATGTACACAGACACCCATGCATACACACAGGCACAGACACATGCATAAACACACATAAATGTGCATAGGCATACAGGCACACATATACATGCATGTACATATGCACATAGGTACACATGCACACACACACATACACACACACACCCTCTAGATCACGGTTGATCTGATTTCCTAATGCACCGATTTCCTAGGAGGACAGAAATGCTTTTTCTGACTTCCTTAGCTTTCATTCGGATAATTCTTACTGAAAGTGTTAGTTTATTGCAGATATTATCAGGATGAGGAAGAACCTAAATAACAGCTTCCATTTTAATAGCCAACATGCCAAGCCTTCCTTTTCTCATTTGACTGCCACAGTTGCTCAGGAGTTTGTCACTACTATAATCCCATCTTATAGGTAAGGAGACTTAAGTTTATTCCAAAGCTTCCCCTTAAACTAGTGGCTTCAATCCCAGGCAGTGTATAAGTCTGAAACCTTTGTTCATTTTTAGGGTGTGCATGTGTCTGCATGTGTTTCTGTATGCATTGTATATGGGAGTAGTTGTTTAAGGCTGTATTTTGCACCTGTGTGCATGCTGAGGCCAGGAGGACAGCAGGTGCCCTGTTCTAACCCCCTCTACCTTATTCCCTTGAGACAGGGACTCTCAAGGAACTTATTGGTAGGTTGGCAACCAGAAATTCCCATTGATCCTCCTGTCCCCAAGCTCAGAGGTGACAGTTGTGGAGCCAGGACTGTTTTTTGTTGGTTTTTTGTTTTGTTTTATTTTGGGGTTGATTTTATGAGACAGGGTTTTTCTGTAGCTTTGGAGCCTGTCCTGAAACAAGCTATTGTAGCCCAGTCTGGTCTCAAACTCACTGAGATCTGCCTGCCTCTGCCTCTTGGGTGCTGGGATTAAAGGTGTGCACCACTACCACCCGGCTTTGTTGTTGTTTTTAACTTTGGTGCTAGGATCTGAACTCAGGTCCCCATGTTGGCTCAGCAAGTATTGGCCAGATCTTCAGCCTCCAAAGACTTCTTTCGTAACCATTACTCTACTTAGTGTTGAGGAAACAATATTCCAGAAGTAGCCATGAAGGGAATGGTGAGAACGAGGGTACAGCTGCTGCAGATGAAGGTAACTTGGAGCATTCGTCCAAGGGGAAAAGTGATGGACGGGAAATGTAACAACCAACAGATATGTAAAAATGTGTAATGAGATTGCTAAGGGAGAAGCTATCCATCACTTCCACTGGGGCAAAATGAAAAAAAAAAAAAACGAGCTCTTAGCACTGTAGAAATTGGGGGAAGTGGTAGCCGTGTGTGGCAGATGATAAAGGAAGAGTGCTGATCCCCAGCCATCCATTGTCACATGGCAGGACTGAGGCTCTGAGAGGGAAGGTGACATTTCTGGAGTCACCCGGGGATTTTATCACTTTGCGGGAGATTGTGTCCAGTTCTCTGGGAGCTCAGGCCTTCATATGTGCCCCTATTGTGTTTATATCCACCCCTGCATGTGTTTACATGTACATCTAGCCATCAATTAAACATGGTTCATTAAGGGGTCAGAATCACAGCAGAAATGTGTCTGGGTGTGCGCTCATGTGTGAAGTCACCTGGGTTTGTGATCAGTATTCCCAAGAACAAACTGAATGAGATATGATGGATAATAACAATGTTCAAATGTTGGTCAGAAGTTATGGGCTAGAGAAATGGCTCAGTGGATAAAGTCCCTTGCTACCAACATGGGGATCTAAGTTCAATACTAGGGAGACCCTTAGGGCAGAAGTAGAGAACCAACTCACAGAGATTGTAGTCTGACCTCTACATATATGTGATGGCATGTGGGTACACACACACAATAATAAATATAATTTAATTAAAAATTAAAAAATATATTTGTAGGAAATTAATCAGTCAACTGAAAAAGCCACTGTCTCTTCAGCCCTTTCTTCTTCCCTCTCTTCTCCCTTTTTCTCTTCCTTCTCCCCTCTCCTCTTACACCTTTTCTTATGCTATTTTCTTGAGCTCAGGAGTCTATTGAGAAAAAGAAGTCAGTCTGTATATGATTCTTTTATGACCTGCCACTTACTCCTAGAGTCATTGAATTCTTTGCTTAGTTTTTACATAGCTATTATCCTTTTCTTTCCCCTGCCTTCATTTTACTTTGCCCAGAATTTCCCCTTTTTTCCCAAATATGGGTTCAGAATCAGGTGAGCTCTGAGAATCCTAGCTGATTGACTGTTAGTGGCTGACTGGGATTCTAGCTAATGGAGTCTTCTTTCTCCAGTCTGTGTTCACATGTCCCATGGGCACGCCTCCCTCTGAACAGCTTGTGGCTTACCTCCTCCACCCAGGCCCCGAGTAGAGTGCCAGTCTCCCGGCTACACCCACAATTATCCTCTGAAGGAAGGAAGGAAGGGAGGGAGGGAAGGAGGGAAGGAGGGAAGGAAGGAGGGAGGGAGGGAGGGAGGGAGGGAGGGAAGGAAGGAAGGAAGGAAGGAAGGAAGGAAGGAAGGAAGGAAGGAAGGAAGGAAGGAAGGAAGGCCCTCAAGGAAATGCGAGTTTCTGGAGCCATCAGGCTAAAGAAGGTTTTCCAGTTAGAAATGTATTTTTTGAGCCATGAAGTGAGTTTGGTTTGAAGTTCTGGAATGAAAAGCATGACTCCCAATTTGATCAGGAGAGAAATGAAATTTGGGAATGGGAATTTATTTGGAATTTAAAATAAATTTGATGGGGCTTTTCTTGTCTGTGAGTTTTCTATAAGCCATAAAAATCTGTTATCCTGCTGCTACAATCCAAATTTTCCTGTTTTCAGTTCAAGTGCCCAGAGTTCAAATAACAAATGAACAGGTATCAAGTGCTCGTCTTCATAGCATCTGGTTTCCACCATCTGATCTTGATAACCCCAGTTCTTCATTACACGCACGTCCTTAAAGGAGTTCTTTGGACTCTCTGAGCTTCAGGCGCACTGGCTATATGATGGACCAGTGATGTATCTATTGGTCAGACTGAAGTGATGCCTCTACCTTATCTGCCAGAGAGCAGCAGGAGGTCTCTGTGAGACTGTGCTGCTGGTCCTTGCGACACAGATGAGAATTAGTTACTGCCTTGCTAGTTAACTGAGAGAGGACTGGCCCCAGTGGTCTGCATATCTCTGCCTCCCCAGTCCTGTGGTGATAAAAGGACATCACTACACACAGTTTCATTTATGTGGATCCTGTGAGATGGAACTCAGGTGTTCTTGTTTGAAAGGCAAGTGTTTTGCCGCATGCGGTAATTATAGGAGGTTACGTTGAATAAATCAGATGAGTTTTTACACCAAAACCAAACAGTTGTTTATCATATCTAAATTCTCAGTCCCAACTTGAAATTCTTATTTCAAATAGATTGTCAGACATATGCCCATGGGCCACCAGGAACACATCCTCATCTGCCTGCTAGCACAGACCTGAGACTTTTCCAGATGCACGTGTTAGGGAACAGAAATTCTGAGTATTTTCTTGAATGCAGGGGTCCATATGTGCTTGTTTGCGCAGGACCAGGTACTCTACCTAGTGTAGAGAGTTGGAAAATAAAACAAACAAACAAAAAAAAATGAATAGTGTCATAGCCCAAATTTGTCTTCAAAAGCAGGTGGCAATATGATTTGCCAACCTTTACTCTTGGGAATTATGCTAAAGATGGAGGATGGATTAAATTGACAGATTTTCATATGTTGAACCATCCCTGCTTCTCTGGGATGATGCCGACTTGATCATGGTGGATGATTTTTTTTCTGGTGTGTTCTTGCATTCAATTTGCAAGTATTTTATTGAGTATTTTTGCATCAGTGTTTGGAAATGTTCCTTCTGTTTCTATTGTGTGGAACAATTTGAGAAGTATTGGTATTCTTTGAAAATCTTGTAGAATTCCGCACTGAAACCATGTGGCCCTGGACTTTTTTTGGTTGGGAGACTTTTGATGACTGTTTCTACTTATTTAGAAGATATAGGTTTATTTAATTTGCTTATCTGGTGTTGATTTAATTTTGGTAAGTGATATTTATCCAGAACGTTATCCATTTCCTTTAAGTTTTCCAATTTTGTGGTACATACACACAATGGAGTACTACACAGCAGAAAAAATAATGAGATATTGAAATTTGTGGGCAAATGGATGGATCTAGAAAACAAACATATTGAGTAAGGTAACCCAGACCCAGAAAGACAAATAACATATGTACTCACTCATAAGTGGCTTTTAGACATAAAGCAAGGAAAAACCAGCGTACAATTCATAATCCCAGAGAACCTAGACAACAATGAGGACCCTAAGAGAGACATACATAGATCTAATCTACATGAGAAGTAGAAAAAGACAGGATCTCCTGAGTAAATTGGGAGCATGGGGACCATGGGAGAGGGTAGAAGGGGAGGGGAGAGGAAAGTAGAAGAGTGAAGAAAAATATATAGCTCAATAAAAACAATAAAAATAATTTTTAAAAAGATGGAGGATGGTTTGTGAGTGAAGGGAATGATTTAAGAGACAGTGCGCAATAGCCACTAAGGGAGTATGGAGAGTTAGCTGGCAAAACTTTGGAAGCCTGACCAAGTATAGTTTTTGTTGTTGTTTGCATATTTACTAAATTAAATTTATTTATTTATTTTGGTACTATACTGCCAACCTCACCCTTTGAGAGACACTTAGGGAATTGTATAAAAATAAAGATACTTGGTATATGAGACATGCTTTATATTTGTAGATATTACAACTGTCCAGGGGTAAATTTAGCAGTGGTCAGCAGCTAATTAGTGTCAATGACCCTAATAATTGGGGCCCAAACATATCTTCCCTGTGGACTTGTGTTACTGAGCCAAATGGGGTTGTGAAAAACACAGGGAGAGTAAATGAACATCTTTCTGAAGAATTCAAAAACTAGTTAAAAATACTGAAGCCTGGCTGGCACGATGGCTCAGCAGGTGAAGGCGCTTGCCTCCATGCCTGATGGCCGACCTGAGTTTGCTATCCAGAGTGCACATGGAGGAAAGAGAATCTTCCCCCTGCACATTATCCTCTGACTTCTGCAAGCATGATATGGAACCAGAGAACACAGACCTGATCTCAGTATTTCTCTCTCCCCTCTCCCTTCTCTGCTCTACCCCCCCCATACACATCCCTGTAATAAATATTTTAATAATTGAGCTCTAGGTGCAGAAAACTAATTGTCAGAGGTTAAGTTGAATAATTCAGATTTTAAAAAACACCTTGAAACTGGATGTTTTTGAATCAGGTTTTTAGTGCTAGTTTTCTCTCCTTAACAGCTTGCATCTTTTGTTTACCGAATCACTTTGAAGGCCAGAGCAGGTACTGTTCAGGAGCATCTTGTCTGCTGTCATACACATCTTAGCACCAATCTTCAACACGTAGAAAAGCGTGTGAAAATCATCATGTTCCGTGATGGTTTAACACCCATTTTCATACAGGATTGCTTTCCTAACACACGGCCAAGTGTGGATCTAATGAACTGCTCCCAAGGTTTCGAATGTGAAATATTTGCAAATACTTTATACCTAAGCATTTTATGCAAACTGTTAAGCACCAGTTTATGACTGTACTTTTCACATTAAAAAAAAACTAAAAAAGCTCTCTCTCTCTCTCTCTCTCTCTCTCTCTCTCTCTCTCATACACACACACACACACACACAAACAAACAAAAACCTTTGAGGATTGAGTAACCATCTATTAATCTCAAACTGCTAAATGTGTGTTTTCTTTTCTTTCCCTTCTTCCTCCCTCCTACCCTTGGTCCCTTCCTTCCCCTCTCAACTTTTTACCAGCTTATTACAATATATGTAGTCTTGAATAACATGAATTATTACAAGGTGATTATTATGACTGTTTTAATTATGGCCACATGCCTTAATCACACAGCTACATTGTTCAGCTATGACTTGAGCATTAAGCATTTCATCTGCCATCAGTTATTCCAGGTGGGTGGTTCGGCTGAGTGACTTTTTCTTTAGTGCTAATGTTTACTCACTAATCAAGTTGACCTTTTACAGACTATTTGTTTCAGGGCTTTACTAAGCAGCCATTCACAGTAAGTTTAATTGGAAAGTTTTCTTGAAGCATAAGTCTAAAATCATGGGGAAAATGTCAACACGTTGGGGTAAGTGGCTAATCATTTTAATTCTGTCTGTAGTTATAGCCACCTCATTCATCACGATGGAGCGCTTCCATCCTAATATGAATATAACATCTAATTCTGCAGCGGTTCAGTTGTAATTTAGCAACAATTACTGGCCACTTATTATAAAGTGGGGGGAGCCCTGATGTAATTATCTTAACACAGTTTGGTGAGACTATAGCAGCACTGAAGTTTGTGGACTTTGTAGGAACTTTAAATTGATGTGCACAATTAGAAGCACATTACAGGGGACAGAAGGAAGTTTTCCTGAGGGGCTTACACTGCTGCTCAAATCCCAAGATTTGTTCCACTTTGGAAATAGTTCTCATTGACTTCAGAGTCTGAGGTTGTGTTTTCCAGACTGAAACATGGCAGGAAGCCACAGTATAAAGACTGTCAATCAATGGTCTGTGAGTTCTCAGAGTGTTGCCTGGTGGGAGCCCCTGTTGCCTTCTTGGGGTCACTCTGGTCCTCTGCAGGGGTGCACTGCAGAACAGGCTGCAAGGACAAGTCCCTGATGCATCACACTAGCTTTGGTGTGCTTCAAATGGTGTACTTGTGTATGTTTGTATGTGTGCATGTGTGCTTGCAGGTGTGTGGGATCAGGTATATTCTTGCATGTTGAGGCTAGAGGTTAATGGCAGATGCCTTTCTTAGTCATGTCTACTGGTCTGCTGGATTTTTTTGAGACAGGGACTTTCAGAGAACCTGGACCCCAGCATTTTAGTTAGACTGACTGGCCAATAAACACCAGGAGGCTACCCGTATCTTCCTTCTAGCTTCAGGATTACAGGCCACAGTACTGTGTTAAGAAAGGGCTCCATGACATAGCTCCAACTGGCCTGGAACTTGCCATGGAGATCAGGCTGGTCTTGAACTCCTAGAGATCTGCCTTTTTCTGCTTCTAAAGTGCTGGAATTGAAGGTGTATGCCACCATGCTCGGCCTTGTGTCTGGGTTTTTACATGGATGATAGAGGTGGGAATCTAATCATCATGTTTATTTGGCAGGCACTTTGCTGGCGGAACTGTCTCTGCATCCTCAGGATACGCTTTTAAAACATGATTTCCCTATGTGTTCCCTGCTATCTAGGGCACAGTATGCTCCCATTCTCCTGTGCCTGTGTGGCCAGGGACACATGTTGGTGCTGTAACATAGGAGCTAGCTAGAATCGAGCTAGATTTGTGTAGCTTTAGTAGGACACCAGGACTGATCACAGGCTGCAAGTACTTATCTCACTCAGGTGTTATATAGAGAGAGTGTCTCTGCCTTTGGCAAACTACATCTTATTGAACTGCACAGTTTCTCCGTGATTCTGGTGTCAGCCTGTGTCTGGATAACACTATTACCCATGAATCCAAGTGTCTGTTCATGAGTAGGTAGTGTCTTTTAAGGTCAAGGTCTTTCAGGATCTGAGGTCAGAGGTTCCACACCATTGCTTCCTTTATGTTTTATGGATGAGAAAAAGTAACGAGCTCATATTCACAGAGTTGGGTAGCAGTAGTAAAGATGGCAGGTTTGTACAATCATGGAAGGGCTTGTTGGCAACCATTTTTGGGAATAATATGCCCATAGTCTATGGAAGAGCATGAGATGGTTTAAAAGAGTAATCTGCTTACATAGATTCATAAGACTTGTGTTTTGAATCAGAAATGCTCCCCCCACAGGCTCATAAATTTGAACACTTGATCCCCATCTAGTGGTGGTGTTTGGGGGTGGTGGGCGTTATGTAACCCTTAGAAAGTAAAGTCCTGTGGGGAAAGTACATCCCTGGGGATGAACTTTGAAGTGCTGGCCATACTTCTTGCTCTCTTTCTCTGCTTCCTGTGTGCTGATGAAATGTAGTCATCAGGTCTTGTGCTCCAGTTACCAGACCTTCCCTGCTGTGATGGGCTGTATCTCCTTTGGAACTAAAATCAGTGTATTTTATCATGGCAATGGAAAAAAATCACAAATAAACTTACTTGTTCTCATTTATCTATTGTTTGCTGTGCCAGAGATCAAACCCAGGGACTCACATATGTGCAGCCTATATTCTTACACTGACTGGAAACCTGGCTGACATTTATTCTTAAATAAAACCAATTTGTACCATAATCTCTGGGATTCGTCTTCTATTGCTAAGTAATAATCATGAATTTAGGGACTTGAAGCATATGTTTATATTCATTTCCATCTTACAGGCCGGAAGTCTGAGTGGGCTCCACAAAATTCTCTGCTTAGGGCACGAACTCAAATCAAGGTTCCATCTAAGCCACAAGGTTTCTTACCTAGAAGGTCGGCTCATGAAAGTTGTAACAGGATCTGGGATGTAGCCAGTGTCTAGAGAGGCTGGCCTGGCCTCTGGAATCCTTGGGTTTCATTCCCAGAACTGTATAAACTGTGTGCGGCGGTGCATGTAATCCTCGGGTACCATCATAGGGGAAGGCAGGAGGTCAGATGTTCAGGGTCATCTTTGGCTGCACAGTGAGTTCACGTCAGCTTTGGGTGCATGACACTAACGGGGAAGTGTGGTAGGATGGTCTTCTCTGCCTTTGTGGGGACGCCGCCTCTGAGCCTGGGCCACTCAGCTTCTAGTGTGGTAGGATTGTCTTCTCTGCCTTTGTAGGGACGCCGCCTCTGAGCCTGGGCCACTCAGCTTCTAGTGTGGTAGAATTGTCTTCTCTGCCTTTGTGGGGATGCCGCCTCTGAGCCTGGGCCACCCAGCTTCTAGTGTGGTAGAATTGTCTTCTCTGCCTTTGTAGGGATGTCGCCTCTGAGCCTGGGCCACTCAGCTTCTAGTGTGGTAGGATTGTCTTCTCTGCCTTTGTAGGG
>PVIU01007653.1:0-90068 GCA_004026605.1 Ondatra zibethicus | reverse complement strand
GGGTATTAATTCTGATCATGAAGGTAGAGTCCCTTCAACTTGCGCACTTCCACAAAGGGTGCACATCTTCATGCCAACTGGAGGTTCAAATTTCGACACACGAATCTTGGAAGGGCACGTCCGTTCAAACCATAGCACTCTGTCATCTCAATCTTCTTTGTGTAGCTCTGGCCAACTAGGCAGAAGGTGAGTAGACGAAGCATGCATCTCAGCTGGCAGTAGGTGCTTGGCTGCAGGAAGCCTGGGTGCTGTTTGTCACTGGTCAGACTCGTGATGGTGACATGTGCTTTAGTCTTAGCTCAGGGTTCCTTACATGATTTCCTGCCTCTTTTTGGTTAGCTCTCTGTGTTCAAATATCTTCCATGTCGCCTGAATGAACTAGTGAAAGGAAACACACACGCATACACAAGCACACACACACACACGTGCACATGCATACGTACAAACACACACACATCAAACACACACTCAGCATTACCTCTCACTGTGTCTGAATTCTGCTTCGCTTTTGGGCCGGCCCTTATTGAATCTGAATTAGAGGACCCTTTCTCCACTTTTCTTCTTCGCCGGTATGTAAGCATCGTTAGGACAGATGTCTTATTTGCTGCCGTATCCCTGGAGACCAAAACTATGCTGAGAAATGCTGTAAATTAGTTTTGTTTGGTTGCATACACGGAGGGAAGTATGGTTTGTCAAGCGGCAGCTGTGGAGCACACGACTTCAAATGACGAAAGGCAGCCAGGCAGCCAGCAACTGGCTTCTGGCCCATGGCTCACCCTTGACACTGTCCTCCTACCTTTGTCACCATCACAAACACTCTGCTTGCTGTCCCTTCGCTTCAGTTCCACTAGAAATGATTCTCTTGATCAACCCAATTCAATGGGAGGCTTAGCAAATATTCGTCTGTGTCAAGTGAGATGCTCCGACTCTTCCCCACGGGTCAGTTGGTGCACCTCCTCAGGGACGCTGAAATCCGGTGACAGGTGACTAATGGAAGGGACAGGGACTAGGAAGTGAGACTGGTTGCTAGGCAGAGAGTGCGCTAACTACATTGATGCTGCAAGCATAATTCCAGAGGGGCTTTGCAATCCATACAGAATACTGCTTTTCAAACACTGTTGTGCTGGCTAGTTTAATGTCAGCTTGACACAAACTGTAGTCATTATCTTAGACAGGGGAATCTCCACTGAGAAAATGCCTCCATAAGATCAGGCTGTAGGCAATCCTGTATGGTATTTTCTTAATTAGTGATTTATGTGGAGGGCCCAGGCCATGGTGGGTGGTGCCACCCCTGGGCTGGTGGTCCTGGGTTCTTTAAGAAGGCAGGTTGAGCAAGCCATAAGGAGAAAGCCAGTAAGCAGCACCCCTCCACGGCCTCTTCATCAGCTCCTGCCCCGTTTGAGTTCCTGCCCTGACTTCCTTCAGTGATGCCTGCAGTGCGGAAGTGAAAGCCAGATAAACCCTTTCTTCCTTGATTTTTGTGATGTTGTTTCATCATAGCAATAGTGTGCCTACCTGGACAATCGCTTAAGGAGCAACTAAGCATCTAACAGAAAATGCAAATAGAGATCGTTCGTATTTAGTCAATAAAACAGCTCCCCAAACTTTCTATACCAGACAGCAGTTTATCAATCTAATTTTAGCTATGATTGGAAAAAGAAAAGAGCTTTTAAAAAGGCACTTTTACCTTTTGTCTCTAACCGGATCTCTCTTCCCAGTCTAAATGAAGTTTCCTTTATATTTTAAAACTATTTTCTTTTTTATTTTAACTTTTACTTATTTGTGTGTGTGTGAGTGTGTGTGCTTGTGTGTGTATGAGTGTGTATGTGAATATGAGTGTGTGTGTGTGTGTGTGCTTGTGTGTGTGTGTGTAGGAGGAGGAGGAGGAGGTCACGGGGTATCAGATCACCTGTAGCTGGAGTTACAGGCAGTTATGAGGTCCCTGATATGGGTGCCGGGAATTGAACTTGGGTTAAGAACAGCATGGGCTCTTAACCACTGAGCCATCTTTTTAGCCCCCTCCATTGTAAGTATATAAAAAACAATGGTGCTGGACAGAGAGCTCGTCGGTTAAGAGTACTGGGTGCTCTTCCAGAAGTCCTGAGTTCAATGGCTCACGACCATCTATAATGAGATCTGGTCTCCTCTTCGGGAGTGCGGGCAGAACACTGTATGCATACTAAATAAATAAATCTTAAGAAAAAATAGCCGGGCGGTGGTGGCACACACCTTCAATCCCAGCACTCGGGAGGCAGAGGCAGGCGGATCTCTGTGGGTTCGAGGCCAGCCTGGTCTATAGAGTGAGTTCTAGAATAGTCAAAGATACACAGAGACCTGTTTCAAAACCCTGCCTTGAAAAAGCAAATAAATGCATCAATAAATCAATTAATCAATAAATAAATAATTACAACAAAAACCAATAGAGCACAAGAGACTCAGTAGTAGTGATGGCAATGATGGTGATCACGGTGGTGAGTATAGTGGCAGCGCTGGTAGCGGTGGTGATGATGGTGGTGATCATGATGTTGGCAGCAATAGTAGTGTGGTAACAATAGTGTAGATGCTAGTGGTGGTGCTAGTGATGCTGATGGTGACAGAAGTAGGGTGGTGGTGGAGGTGGTGGTGGTGGAACAGTGCCGGCGTAGTGGTAATGGTGGTCATGGCAAATAGTGGTAATAATAATGATGGTGTTGTTGGGTGTTGTTGGTGTAACGTGATGGTGGTGGTGGTGTGAACGTGTTAATAGCCGACGGTTAACAAGACTCCAGGGAAGAGACAGTAGACTCTGCTCTAGTTTCCGTCCTCCCCTTAGCCTTGGGTGTCATATTACGTAGGTGCTGGGACTTGGACTTGTTGGGGTTGACCGGCCCTCAGGGCCTTGCCTCCACTGTGTTTAGATTTAGGGAAATGTTGCCATCTAGTGCCCCACAAGAGTCTTAACTCTAAGTAGACAAGACAGACAACCTCCTCTCTCCTCCCTCTCTCGGAGGTTCGCCCTAGACTGGTATCGCTTCCACAGCTGCAACCATGGAAACATCTTCGTGAGGTGTTTCAGTTTTGTTTTCACTTGTTTTCTCTTCACAAAAAGAGAAAGATCCAGCAGGCACAGGATGAACAAACGTTTAGCCATGAGCTAACATTTACTGTGAATAGCACATTCAACGGGGCGAGACAGGGAAAAGGAATTAAAAGCCACTGAATTCATGGAGGTGACGTGAGGGGAGAGGGTCAGGGCCTGGCCCTCTCTGGCTCCTGGCATCACTTAGTCTGTCAAGCTGGATACCTCCCCATACTGATGTGTCGTCAATGGAGTAGTCTCCGGCCATTCTCTGCCTTCCGAGGAAACAGCCAGATAAACTCATCAGCTAACCGCCTGTCAGGTCATTGGGTGTGTTTAAGGGAGGCCTCCGTTGACTTAGTTCCTTACAGAGGCAGTGGGATAGCCAGTCTGGACCAGAAACCATGACAGTGTCTTCAACTCCGTCTGGCCAACCTTCAACTGGACCCTGCCTTTTGTGGTCGGTGTTTGTCATGATTTGGATTTATATTCCCGTGCCTTTCAGACCAGTCTTCCTGCTGTCCAGGGGCAAGGGCTGCGCCTGCTCTGTCCACTGCTGTATGCTAGGAGCTGAGCAGAGGGCCTGGCGCTAGGCTGGTACACAGCTTTGGGGAAACTTGGTTTCGTGAGTGGGCAAGAAGACAGAAGGTCACAGACAGCTCCGGTGCTGCAGAGTTGAAGAGAGGTGAGGTTTCATCCAGACTTGAGGTTGCGAAGCTGCTGGATCCTGCAGCCCTTGATTCTTGACATCTTGTGCTGGCGCCTGCACCAGTTTAAAGCTCTCTCCTCTCTCGGTATGCTCCCACACATACCCATCACCTTCCACTGGGCAGATTTAACAGAGAAGCTCAGACTGTTGTGGAAGATGACACAGGAGAACTGGGAGGAGGATGTTTACATGGGAGAAGGGAACTACCAACTCACTTCATCCCACAGTTCCCCACTGTAGCTCAAGAACACCCATTGAGATTTGTTCCCCTCCTCCGGGAATTTGGAGGAGCTCCTTACCAGAAACAGGACCCAGAGGACACCAGGCCCTGGCTGTAGATGAGCAATGATGTGACTTTGAGGTTGAGAGGGACCAGCAACCTCACTGAGATTCTGAGAACAAAGGCTCTTTCCCCCCTTTCTTTTTCTTTTTGTCCTCAGCTACTTGTAAGGCTGTGCTTTTCAGAATAGTTCTAATTATAAATCCTTGTGTTGTAAAGATGGATAAACTTGGCCACACTGGAGATCTGCCTTGTGTCCTAACCATTTCTCAGTTGGTTTCGGCCTGGCAAAATCCCAGATGCATTTGCCAAGCGCTCTTTTCCTAATTTCTAATCCCTGGAGTGGCGTCAGCGAAGTTTCATCCATGCTTCCCAGTCCCTTACAGTGAACTCATCTTCTGCTAGAAGAAATGCCTTCTCGAGTCAGCACAGTCCAGAGCACCGTGTTTGCGGGCAGAAACGGATCCTGCCAGCTTTGGGAAGAACTGAACTTTCTAATCACAAGGTGGGAAAGATCAATGTATTCCCCACCCCTCATACCTTCCCTTTCCCTGTATGCTTTGTGCAGTGTGTTAGAAAACCTTCGCCATTGTTTAGGAAGCTGGTAAATGTTGTGTTTGTGTTTGCATTTAAACGAGCTGTGGATTTGAGAGGGTTTTGTTGTTGTTTACAATTCCCATTTTAAACAGAAGCAGGAAAAGGAAGGAACGATTGCTGAGCTCTGCGCGGCAGGTACTCTTCAGCAGCTTGGTGACAGAGCCATCGTCCTCCTCTGTACAGAGTCAGACACGGATCTGGAGGAAAGGTGTGCGTTTAACAGAATCAAGGCTGGAATTCAAACCAGAAGCCAGCTGGCTCCTACGTTCATGTTCTTTCCCATTAGCTCTACTTGTAAGATGAGGATCTCCATGCTAGTCAAGTAAGTCTACACTTGAAATTGTCCATAACTAAACTTGGTCTGAATTACGATGAAACTTATTCTAATTAATGTGTATTTTTTTTTTTGGCCCTCGGATCTTTCTTTTATAGTAAAAAACAGAAACGTAGAGATTTATTCAAAGTGACCACAATGGAAATAGGAACAAAGAGATGCAATGACCACCACTGCCCAAGTTCAGTTTCAGGGTCCACACATGAGGGTATACAAAAAACAAGAGATGTGCATAACTAAACAGTTCAGCCAAGGTGTGTCCTCTGTCCATTCCTGCCTTAGCTCCAGGTCTCTACAAAATCATCTAAGGAGTTGCTGGATCTTAATCTTTGCAATCCTTTGTGATTGCTGTCTTGGATTATTACAGGCTTTATAGTGTGATAGTGGAGGTTTAAAGAAGAAAGGAAGAAGAGAGAGAGCGAAGGGAAATGGGAGAAGAGAAGGGATGTAAGTTCTCATCAGAGAGAGCCAGGATCCTTTTGTCTTTCTCTTTTCATTTTTTGTTTGTTTTTGAGACAAGGTTTCTCTGTGTCGCCCTGGCTGTACTAGAACTCACTCTGTAGACCAGGCTGGCCTTGAACTCAGAGATCTACCTGCCTCTGCCTCCTGAGTGCTGTGATTAAAGGCTGCCCAGATGCTTTTGTCTTTCTTTCTCCATCCCTGCTGGATGACTTCAAAACAAATTCCAAATGTCACCAGCATCTCATGTGTACTTCCCTGTTTGCCTGCCTTCACAGTGTTTTAAATTCATGGGATTGAGAGTCGAGCCTCTAACTATTCTGTGGAGCAAAGGGCCCATGAGGAAATTTACAGAGATAAGAGTCAGAGAGAGGGAAAAGGTGGGGTGGGATGGCCCTGGGTAGAAACTTTGAGAAAGAACTAAGCAGGCTGGGTGAACAGACTTCAGGCTGGAGGACCAGCCCCACACACCGACGCCTGCGGTTACAGTGTAAGGAAAGGCAAGGGGCAGTTGCACGGGAAAGCAGAGAGCGTCCACTCCTGTTCTTAGGATTTTCACCTGGGAGGCGTCTCCTCATCATTCCACAGCTGCCCTCAGGAACGCCGCAGTCAGGACTTGAGGACCGTAGCTCACTTACCTGAAGTGTCAAACTTTCATTTCTGCCCATTTGATAAAGCCTTCTCACCAATTACGCATTTTCTGGACTTTCACAGGGACAGTGACGCATGGTTTAGAGGCATTGCCAGACGTAACAGTTTTACGCTGACCTCTAAAGTGAACACTCCTCTGAGGAACAGGAATGATTGACAGGCAAGCGCATGAAGCGCGTGGCCACTGGGTTTTTCTATTTCTTTGTCGGTTTAACAGTTAATCTGAAGATGGAAGGGCGTTCTCTTCGCCCCCGCGTGCACACCATTTTAGCGCTCCCAACACGTCTTCTGAGTAAGACCCCCTTGAGTTCTGTATCCTGCCTTGTCTGGTGCCCAGTCAGGCTGTGAAGGCATTAGCCCTGTGTCCCAGATGAGAGCACATTGGCAGTGAGGGAGATCTGAGGGGCTTGCCTCCAAGGGGCAGGGATTATGTCTTGTTTTGTGTTTTCTGAGTACCCTGTTGTCTTACTTTCAGCCCCTAGGTGAATCTAGACAGCTAAGGCTGTAGGCTGAAAGGTGGGTTACATCTGTGTTGCTCATGGGTATCTGCCTTGGGCTCTTCAGAATCCAAGCAAGATTAGATCTTAGCATATCCCACAGACTGTTAAAAATAAAGCATAGGAGATGGGCAATAAGCAGCCTGAAAATGCTGACCCCTCATGGATAAACATTCTGCTAGATATCTCTGAGTATTATCAAGAAAATAATTTAGAATGGAAATGATAGTATTTATTTATTAATTTATTTACTTATTTAGTCTCTTATCTTTTTTTTCTAAGTTTAGTTTTGTTTTGTTTTGTTTTTATCTTAGTTTCCCAGACTGTGCTGGAACTCAGTATGTAACCCAGACTGGCCTTCAACCCTCTGTGATCCTCCTGCCTCAGACTCCCAAAGGCTGGGATCACAGGTGTGAGCAATCACGCCCACCCAAACAGTAACTTTTAAAGTCATGTCTTATTTTTAAAAAGCATGTCTAATGAAAATAAACACAGAACTTCATTTAAAAAAAAAAGAACATACTTGACTATGTCAAAGCCAGGAGGTCATAGGAAACGATGAAGTGGGCGGAAGATGTTTACCACAGAAACACAGGGCAGGGCCAGGTCCTCCACACGGGGCTGCAGGCCTCACTCTCCCACCGTCTGCCTTTCCTTGCTGGGAAAGGAGACCCAGTGATTTTTCAGCTCTGTTGTGCAGTGCAGAGGTTTGGCAGCTGAGAAGGAAAGGAGTTAACTCAGGTAACTGGAGTTCTGATCACAAGCCATCAGAGAGCAGAATGCTCACAGACAGGGCCTGGATGGTGATGGGGTAGGGTGAGGGTGTTTCAAACGTCAAGGCAAAGATGATCCTTCCTGTTCAGCAACATCAGCTGCAGGACTTTTTCAAATTCAGTCTTCCTTATTGCTTTATACTCTTTGTATAAGTAGAGCCAGGCAGTGGTGGCGCACGCCTTTAATCCCAGCTCTCGGGAGGCAGAGGCAGGCGGATCTCTGTGTGTTCGAGGCCAGTCTGGTCTACAACGTGAGTTTCAGGACAGCCAGGGCTACACAGAGAAACCCTCTCTCAAAAATCAAAAACAATATATTTACGTAAGTTGTATACATGGAGTTTAAATGTATGGTTCTTCACTGTCCCCTTTTAAGATTCAGCTTCGATGTGGGCATATGCTTAATAATCCACAGCAATGAAGACACAGGACAGACCCACGGCTCCAGAACAAGCTCTGCTGAGCCTGCCAACCTTAGAAGCTCTTTGTTGTCTGATTCCCTTCTCTGTATTTCTAAACTCCGTATAGCTTGTCTATCCATACTTTATATGCATGAAGCACACGTTAGGTACTCTGTGTGTATATTTCAAGGGTATGACATAGTTCACTCTTTTTCTATTGTGAAATACTGTTTATTGTCTGGTTATAACATGACTTGTGTATCCATTTGATGCGTTTATCTAGATTATTCTATTATTAATAAAATTTAGGGAGTCAGAAATTAGGATAAAACCTTGATAAATCCAAAGAGTGGTGAAGAAATGATCAGCTGATTGACTGACTCTACTCTCCATGTTTCCAAGATCAAAAACGCCCGACAGTCTCTAAATCCCTCCCTTCTACTTCCTGTGCATCTCTCTACCCAACTCCCTGGATCCTCCAACATCTCTATGGCTAATTCTGATCAGCAGAACATTGGCTTCTCCCTCAGATTCAAGGTTTAGCTTTATTGGCAGTCTCAGAGTGTCAGTGAAAAAAAAAATCTTCTAGTTTGGTCTATTATTAAAGTTGATAAGTCTTCTATCAGGTGTCTGTTTTAATATTTCTTTGATAAAAACATAGAAATGGGGGCTGGAGAGATGGCTCAGTGGTCAGGAGCACTGACTGCTCTTCCAGAGGTCCTGAGTTCCATTCCCAGCAACCACACGGTGGCTCAGAACCATCTGTAGAGGGATCCAATGCCCTCTTCTGACATGAAGGTGCACATGCAGATAGAGCACTCATATACATAAAGTAAATAAACAAACGAACCTAGAACTGATATTACGGTCATTGGTAAGTATGTGTTTCATCTCGTGAGAACTCTCGGGCCAGTTTCTGAAGTGCTTAGTGCCATTCCCCACTCCATCGGGAGCCCAAGTCGAGCTGATCTGTATCCCGGCCGGTGCTGCCCACCTAACTTCAGCCACTTTAACAAGTACCTCACTGCTGGTTTTAATTTCAGTTTCCTTCTTGAGTATTATTATTAAAACATTTTTCATGTACTTTTGGCCATTATTTTTCTCTTATGTGGTACTTAGACAAGTTTTGCGGCCACTTTTCTAATTAGGCTAATTAATTGTCATTCTATGACAGAATTGTATGAATTGCTAAGAAACGCTGGTTGTGAGTCCTCTGTCAGATCCAGATGTAGCAAATGACTTGCTCTGGTCTGTAAGCAGCTTTTCACTTAGCTGGAGGTTGTTCAACCATAGAGCACAGACTTAAGCATGCACAGGACCTGACTTTGATCCCCAGCACAAGAAGGAGGAGAACAGAGAGCCGGAGAACGTGCAAGAACAGGAGAAGGAGCTGGGAGGGGGCTAGGAGGGGGGGAAAGACGTGGGGGGGTGTCTTGGGGTTTTATTGCTATGAAAGAGACACCATGACCACGGCAGCTCTTATAAAGGAAACCATTTCATTGGGGCTGGCTTACAGTTTCGGAGGTTTAGTCCATTATCATCATGGTGGGAGGCGTGGCAGTGTGCAGGCAGACATGGTGATGAAGAAGGAGCTGAGAGTTCTTACATCTGGATCTGCAGGCAGCAGGAGGAAAAACTGTGACATTTGGGGTTAGCCTGAGCATATAAGACCTCGATGCCCACCTCCACGGTGACACACTTCCTCCAACAAGGTCACACCTGCTCTATCAAGGCCACACCTCCTAATGGGCCACTCCCTGTGAGCCAAGCATTCAAACACACAAGTGTATGGGGGCCGTTCCTTCCAGACCACTGCAAGGAGCTTTGACTTTTACCATACCTATCTGCTACCTCTTCCTTTTATAGCTATCTGTGGAACCCTTCCCACAGGTTAGGCTACCTGAGTCTCCTAAAGGACAGCCAAGATCAGAAGCCTATATACAAGGGTTTCAGGAGATCAGACTCCAAAACTACAGGGCTAAGGAATATGAATGGCTGAAAATACAGACAGGCACAACCTTATGAACACAAACAAGTACTGAGAACCCACTGCGTCCACAGGGAACACGTTTACACTTTTCCTCACAGGCAAAGAGCAGGGCATGTGATGACCAGCCTGAGCAGGACTCACAGGATACAACCCCGACCTGGAAAGTTCTGTTTGAACAGAAGGCAATGAAGGAATAAAGTCAGTGGCCTGAGGTTGGCGGTGAAACAGATGGTGGGGTCTCACCCTGCCCTGACCATCCGGGAGCCAAGTCTCCAACAGTGGCAAAGCAGAAGACAGATGCTGAGAGGAAACTGAAGGTCAAGGCAGATGCAGCGGCGCTTCAGAAGCCCTCAGCAGCTCCGGTCTCCAGGCTCCACGAATCACAGCCCAGGGAGCAAGAAGACCTCCACAGAGGCAACTAGGAACCACGCGGTTCTCTGCAAATGACAGAGCAAGGGAGTAGTTACAGAGAGCCGGGGTGACAGAGTGGTCCGGGTTCCACAACTAGGCTTGCAGAGGTCGTCAGGTCACGGCAGTGGGCAGCACCTGCCCCAGGGCAAGCGTGGATCTGACCTAACTGCCAAAGGTAGCTTGGCTGGCAGACCCACTTGACAAAATTGTCCTCTCTGAGATAACCCAATGGGCACAGGCCTCAGTCCAGGCAGCTTCCCTGATCAACTAATCCTCTTTCATTAGCATAATCCGGTCACTAATTAGCACATTTATTGAGCACCTCCTATATGCTAGAATGTTTTATTCCAAAATTCCTTTAAAAGTTTTCAACTCTGTGAATTTGTGATGTGTATGTGTGTGCGTGTGTGTGTGTGTGTGATGTGCAAGTGCGTACGTGTGTGTGATGTGTAAGTGCATTCGTGTGCATGTGTCTATGTGTGTGTGATGTGCATGTGTGCGTGTGTGTGCGTGTGTGTGGCAGTCAGAGATCAATGTTGAATGTCTTCCTCACTTTCCAGGTTAGTTTTTTAAATACTTATTTACTCATTTCATAGCTCTCTGTGTGTGTGCACATAATATGTGTGTAAGTATGTCTTTGGGCATGAGCATATGCCACAGAACCTGTGCAGGGGTCAGAGGGAGTCCATTCTCTATCTAGTATATGGATCCTGGAGACTGAACCCAGGTTATCAGGCTTGGTGGCAAGCATCTCTACTGACAAGCCATTTTGTTGGCCACTGAGCCTTATTTTTTGAGACAAGGTCTCTCACTGGAATCTGACACTCACTAATTCAACTAAGGTCAACAACCTCCATGGGCCCAGCTGCCTCTGCTTCTTCAGCCCTGAGATTGCAGTCTGTACCACTATGGCTTTTACAAGTGTCCAGGGGATTAAACCCCAGTCCTTACTGTGGCACTTCATCCCCCAAGCCATCTCCCCAGCCAAAATTTTAAAACTCTTGAGCTCTCGGGAATTCATGCTCAGCTGAGAGATCCAAATGCACATGATTGGCAAATGGTGAACATGTGTGATCCGGTCCAATCAAGGCTAAACTCGCGTGAGCTGCCAGAGGATCAAATACACGGAGCAAGCTTGAGCAGCGTAAGAAAGCAGCCACTCGAGAAGGCGTCAGACAGAGGGATTCCTAGTAGAAGACATTCGGAAAGAGGTGAACTGGAGTAATGAAAACTCCATGGCTGCCAGGATGCGGGAGGGGCGGGGTGGGCAGAACACAGATGTCTACATCAGTGGAGCGATATGCCCAGTGCTAGAACAATGGACACCGCTCATTACATTAAGCTCATGAGACTTAGATATTGTGGTGGTTTGAAAGAAAATGGCCCCCAAAGGGAGTGGTACTACTGGGAAGTGTGACCTTGTTGAAGTAGGTGTGAACTTGAAGGAAGTGTGTCACTGTGGGGGCGGACTTTGAGGTCTCTTTTGCGCAAGCTTTCCTCGGGGAGACATGCGTACCACTTTCTGTCGCCTGCAAGCCAAGATGTAAGATACTCGGCTACCTCTCCAGCACCATGTCTGTCCGCATGCTGCCATGTCCCACCATGATGATAATGGACTGAACCTCTGAACTGTAAGCGAGCCATCACAATTAAATGTTTTCCTTTGTAAGAGTTGCTGTGGTCATGGTGTCTCTTCACAGCAATAGAAGCCGGAACTAGGACAGAAATCAAGTATAAATCTCTGTGTGGGGGACATTGTCTGGACACAAGTCTGGGTGACAATGTGTTGAAATAGGCTTGGCCTTCGTAGCAAATGCATTGGTTTGGTGTGGGATGTAGCAGTGGGAGAGGCCGAGTGTGGGGTGGGAATTACGTAGAACTCTCAACTTTCTGCTCAGTCTTGCTCTGTGTGTGTGTGTGGCCCTGGGCTTTGAAGCCAGCCCTCATGCATAGTAAGTAAGAACAGCCCCCAGGCCCTGGATAGATCCCAGGTAGAACCCAGGCTGGTCCTGCACAGCAGTCCCCTAGCTCTGCCTCCGAGTGCTAGGATAACACACTTAGCATATGGCATTTTGGGAAAGGCAAACTGTGAATAAAAACTTTTATGATCATTTAAAAAGTTTGCACATCAAAAGACACTATCTAAATGAAAATCCCATCTACACATGTTCAGAGTAGGACAATCTGATGAAGGGTTTGGAAACTGAAGAAAAACCCTGGGAAGGAACAGCAAGTGTCTCTGAGTGTCTCGGAAGTCATGGGGAAAAGAATAACTTTGCTCTAAAACATATAATCGAGATCAGTAGGTGGACGCTGTTGTGGTAGAAGCCGCAGGAGGCAGGTCTCAACTCGGGGTGACCTGTGGAGTGCTCTGTGGGTAGAGGCCACTGTCGGTGGCTCAGCTGCCCATCAGAGATGAGAGAAACCTGGCTTGTTTAATGCTCCAGAAGCTGCGCTGATCTTCTGAAAACAGAAAAACGCCTCGAAGCGCAGGTTTAATGCTCCAGAAGCTGCGCTGACCTTCTGAAACACAGAAAAACGCCTCGAAGCGCAGGTTCCTGTCCAGTGTGGTGGTTCATACCTGTGATCCCTGCACTCTGAAGGTAGAGGCAGGAAGAAGTCAACTTTGAGGCTGACTTGGCTAATTAAAATGACCTTAGTTTTTATTGTTGGTTGTTTGTTTTTTAAACAAGTGAGTAAACCCACACACACGTGTACATGAACACACACAAGCAAACACAATGCAGATTTCATGGTGACATTTAGTCCTAATGAACCTTAACAAAAATATCTGCTTTATAAAATCCTCCAAAAAATTCTGTTGGAAGGCTAGTCTTGGAAGTCACTCTTGTGACCTCTCTACTCCCACAGCTTAAGCACCTATGACCATATGCAAATTGGAGTTTAAAAAGCAAAGATGGGCCAGATGGTGACACATGCCTTTTATCCCAGCACTTGAGAGGCAGAGGTAGGCAGATCTCTGAGTTCGAGGCCAGCCTGGTCTACAAAACAAATTCCAGGACAGCCAGTGCTACACAGAGAAACCCTGTCTCGAAAACAAAAACAAGAACAAAACAACAACAACAAAAAAAAGCAAAGATGTAACTGGAGGTTTCTCTCTTGCCCCTGCCAATTCCTGAACTGGAATTGTAATTGTAATTGCTTGGCCAATGGCTCAGAGATATACTTCTTACTGGCTGGCTCTTAAGTATAAATTAACCCATTTCTAGTGATCTGTGTATCATGCCCCGTGACTTACCAGCACTGCTCTGGCATCTTACTCTTCTGGCAGATGCTGGTGTCTCCCTAACTCTGCCTTCTTTCTCCTGCATTCAGTTTAGTTTTCCTGCGTAGCTACAGTCTGCCCTGCCATAGGCCAAAGCAGTTTTCTTTGTTAATCATGGTAATATAACATTCACAGCATGCAGAGGGGCATCCCACATCACAAAGATGGGGCAATAGAGCTAGAGTGATTTTGTAGGAAATGAGAATGTGGGAAGAGTGTGCCCGAATGGGTGACCCCATCCTAGGACGACCTACACACGAGCAGGGCACCAGGACTGGGTAGACCCTGGGGATCCTGAAGAATGGGTCCTCTGAGGATGCCAGTGTCTGCAAAGCCCCAGCCTACACTGACATCACAAACTATCTGTCCCTAATAGAAGCATGTGACCTGCTGCATTATAGATGAGCTTGGTCTTGGGCAAAGCTGGAGACAGAGGCAGATGTCAAGATGTTGCCGGCCGTGAAGGCGGCAGGAGAGGCACATCTTTTGTTCCTTTTTAATTGGAAGAAGATGTTATTTCAGGCAGTAGGACATTTAAGAAATGTCATTAATTGTTTGTTGCTGTCACTGATAAGAGGTGAACAGGCAGGAAGCCGGCTCGAAGCCAGCCAGTGTTGAAAATTAAAGAAAAGCCTCTAGGGCCTGGGTTGAGAGGCTACAGCGTCCAGTACTAGCAAAGTGGGCCTGCGAACGTGGGAAGACAGGTCTCTGCCGAGCCTGGCCACCTGAAGTCCATCCCCTGGACCACAAGGTAGAAGGAAAGAACCAACACCTTCAAATTATACTCTGCCCCTTCATGCAGCGTGTTAGGCATGTGCCATTCATACACAAATAAATAAACACATACATACACAAATTAACATAATTTAGAAGTTTAATAATAGGTTATTAATTCTTTGAATGTTTTATACAAGGTATTTCAATCATATTTACCCCCTCTCCCATCTCCTTCCAGATCCATCCTTCTGCACCCATACAATTTTGGGTTCTCTCTCCTTTTTAAAAAAATACTTTGAGTCCAATTTGCATTAACTCAGCTACTCCTGGGCGTGAGCCCTGCCCCGTCAGTCTACCAGAGGTCACAATCCTCTGATTGTGCCTGATCCTCACACGGTCTGGGACCTGAAATTCTGGCTAGGCACAATGAGGGAAGGGAGAAATTACAGACCCACGGCAGAGAAGAGTTGGAATTGGGTGACCTGAACATTCTGATGGGGAAGCTGTTCCAGGGGCATGGAGTGTTTCTTATGTACAGCGAGCAGGGAGGCAGGCTTACTACATGCAGACAAACAAGGAGCCAGGGTTTATGGTATACAGCTAGGTCAAGAAGGCAGGTTTGGCTAATCTCAGTAGGAGCGTTCTCTGAGGAGCAGTTCAGAGGCTGTGTACACACCAGGGGAAGAAGGCTACGACAGACATTTTCTGCCCACACCATCAGCATGCCCATGTGGACCCAAGGGGAGCTTTGCCTTCCCTCTGAGCCTCACCTGGAGAAGGCTTTGCAACTCCAGGTGGCATGGAGGCCATGCCCATGCCGACGATACACATTTACTCGGGACTTCACTTTATCCCTACACACACTTTGTCCCTGTACAAACTGAGCAGGTATCAAATGCCAGTAGCCCCTCAGCTAAGGGTGGGACTTCGTGACCACTTCCCCTACCCTGTGAGATTTTAAAATTAAAAGAAAATATTAGTGGAGAGTTGGATCAGCAGTTAAGAACACGGCTCTTCTCAGGACCAAAGTTTGGTTCCCACATTGGGTGGGCCACAGCCTCCTGTGACTTCAGGGAATCTTCTGGTCTCCTCACAGGACAGACAGATGTATACACACACATACAGATATACAGCTTAAAAAAAACCTAGGGAGGTTGTGGTTATCATACTTCATTAGTCTCCTTAATTGGTTAAGTACCTGCCAGTCACAAGACACTGGCTTATTCTGAGAGCTGCATTTTCCTAGCTTTGCAGAAAACGGTACAAGGCACCTGAGAGTACAAGCATACCCCCAAGCAGGTGTAGCCTGATGCACTCATTTGGTGCGTAGCTTTTACTAATGTTTTTGAAATTTATCTAGGTACTATTGAAATGAATGAGATGCAGACTTGCTTTAAAAGCATCCCTGGGTTCACAGCATTTCCTCACAGTCACACACTGCCCCAGCCAATGGGTACCAGTGTGCATGTCTATCTCATGGGCACATGCAGCCCTTCGCCTGCTGGGAAGACTGAGCACAAAGCTACATCCATTCAGGAAGGAAGCATTGGCCTTGATGTTCCTCCCACGCACGCTGCAAATAGCGCTTCCTTAGATCTTGAGCTGGCTCTTCAGGCAAAGACAGGAAACAAGAGGGGATGCACAGAGAAGCTGCCGGAGAAGAGTCATGACTTAGCCATGTGGGGAGATGTCTTCCCACCCAGTGAAATCTTCATTCATCTCCCCCTCAAGAAGAGCCACCTGAGGCATCATCCAGCATAAGTGAAATCAAATATTATTAAGTATTTCAGAAGCAAATCTTGTGCTATTAGAAAAAGAGAAAAATTATTATTGGGAAGTGGGATTGCCTGGATTATTCATTGCTTCAAAAAAATAATTATTGATTTCTGCAATGTGCCCTCAAGCAGTTTACAAAATGGCAGGGGCTGGCACCGAAAGAGGGACAAGGAAAGGGGTACTGTCTGTGTCCCAAAGTTGAATAGAGTCACTTACTGGTCTGTATTATGATAGAGCATGTACAATTTGTAAGGCTTTTTCAAACTCTGGAACTCAGTATCAGCAAGTTGCCGAAAATGACGCCAACACTGGCTGGTTGCAGCTTAGTGTGTAAGTGAAGCAATTAAACAGTGCAATCAAAAGCCTGCAAAATCCACATGCCAGGAGCTCAGGGGAAATTTATCTTAAGGAAGCAAATCAAAAGAAAGCAAAAAGTCATGACAAAATGCTTCTTCCAGGCATGGTTTCTCTTGCTGGAAACCTGAAAGCAGGTTAAGGCTTAACGGCAAAGAAAACTGTAGCAAAGCCACCAAAGAAATACAATGTCACTGTTAAAAATGAGGGCAATGGCCAAGTGTGGTAGCACACACCTTAAATGCCAGCACTCAGGAGGCAGAAGCAGGTGGATCTCTGTGAGTTAAAGGCCAGCCCGGTTTACATATTGAGTTCCACGACAGCCAGAACTACATAGTGAGACCCTGTCTAAAAACAACAAGAACAAAATGTCAGTAACCAACTACTGACTCCCAACAAGTGCTGAAATCATGGTGCCAAGAGGAAGAATGCAGACTGTAAAACTGTGTTTATGCCATAATGTTGTTGAATAAATATATATCTGAATATTAGCTATGAATAAGGACTGAACTAACTTGATGTGGGATGTCCTGTATATGTGTTGCTTTTATTGGTTGATGAATAAAGCTCTTTGGGCCAATGGCTTAGCAGAGTAAAGCCAGGTGGGAAATCAGAACAGCGCTAGAGAGAGAGAGTAGATGGAGTCAGATAGATGCCATGTAGTAGCCAAAGGAGAAGGACCGGAACCTTTCCTATAAGCCACAGCCTCGTGGCAATACACAGATTAATAGAAATGGGTTAATTTAAGATGTAAGAGTTAGTTAATAAGAAGCCTGCGCTAATAGGTCAAACAGTATTGTAAATAATATAGTTTTTGTGTAATTATTCAGGTCAGAGCAGTCAAGAAATGAAAGAGCAGTCTTTGGTTACACTTACTCATGGTAAAATTCAGACTATATTTTATTAGAAATTATGAGTGGAATTTTATCTTTATTTTGGTCTTGACAAACAGAAGAAAATCTGAGTTTGCGGCAGAATGAATTTCTATGGGCCTTAATTTATTGCTACTAACAGGTGTTCCTTCCTGTGGAAGGGAGCAAGTTGAGCTTACGGTGAAGATATGAAGATGCTGCAGTGTAGGACTTCTGCATACACAAGGCACTGTACTTTTCTTTAAGATGGGAAGAGATGGGTAATACAGAAATTGGAAGTTGTCCCGTCCCTCCCTTTGCATCCCACAAAACTCTACAAAAATGCATTCTTGGCATGCTCAGAATTTGTCTGAGGCAACAAAGCTGATTTCCAAGACCTGAGCTGAGCTCATGCCCAGAGCCTCTGACTTCAAGGCCTCTTCCCTGTTCCCAAGCAAGTCTTGGAGAAGACGACAAGTCTGGGACAAGGGTTGGTGCCCAGCGGGCAAGAGACCCTATGGCCAATGAGCTCCCAGGCCAATACCCCCTGTTCTGACCGCACACGAGAGTCCTTGGAGGTGTGCTTTAAACCTGCTGATGCGTCACCTTCAAAGAGTGTGGTACTGAGGGTGCCTAAGAGCTACGATGTGACTCTCTGGGTGGTTCTTGCAGGTGAGTCCTTGAGATTTCTTGCATCTTCAGCTGTTATCCTGTAAGCATTTCAGCTGGCCGCCAGCTACGCTGAGTTGGAACGAGACTTCATCTGCACTTTTAACACTTTATTGTGGCAAAGCACTCATATCGTAAAACTGACCTTTTAGCCACTTTAAGGTATTTGACTCCGCAGTATAAAACACGTTTACGATGGCGTACAGCCATCACAATTATCTAGTTCCAGGACACTTTTATCTTCCCAAAGGGACAGTCAGGAAGCAGCCATAAGCAGTGACTCCCCATTCCTCCTGGCTCCCACTGCTGAACGGCCATTCTTATGCTCCTGCCTGTTTGAGACATGGAATTAGATCCATATAACATGTGGCCTTTTGTGGCTGCTGGATTTGTTTTTGAGGTTCCCAGGCTTGTCCACACTGCAGGTGTGTGCATGTGTAGCTCGTCCACACTGCAGGTGTGTGCATGTGTAGCTCGTCCACACTGCAGGTGTGTGCATGTGTAGCTCGTCCACACTGCAGGTGTGTGCATGTGTAGCTCGTCCACACTGCAGGTGTGTGCATCTCTTCTCCATTCCTCAGGCGTAGTTCAACTTGCCCGTTCTCCATCGGTCATTGGCACATGTGCTGACCTTCCTTCTTCCTTCCTTTCTTTCTTCCTTCCTTCCTTCCCTTCCCCTTCCTTCCTTTGTTCCTTCCCTTCCTTCCTTTTTTCTTCCTTCCCCTTCTTTCCTTCCCTTCTCTTCCCTTTCCCTCCCTTCCTTTCTTTTTATTTCTATTTACTCTGTCTTTAAGTCTGAAGACTCTTTTCAGAAAGAAGAACTTGATTTCTAGGAATTAACAATGAGACCCCGGAATAGAGAGGCTTTCCTCTGTGTGCGGTCTGGAACATCCCTGTTCACACCACTGGAGATTTGATGAGTCACATTCTTAGGCCTCTCCTGATATCTAATAAATCAGAAATTCTGGAGCGCCTTGTGTTTGAACAAGTTCTAGGTGACTCAGACCCATAATTAGACTTGAGAGCCCCTGGGTAGTTGATGTGGACCTGTCTATGCAGAGGTACATCACTCCCAACATAAACAAACAAACAGTCCTCCTAGAGGGCCCTAGTCAACCTTGACCTATGGCTCCAGGTAAAATCAGGAAGAAACCAGGAGACAGGAAAACACAAGTGAACTCTGTTGCTAAGGCTGACATCGGCTGCTTCTCCCATCCTCTCTAGCACCGTCCTCCGCAATCCTTACTAGCACAAGCCTCCCTTCCCTCCAGGTCCCTGAACAACTCCAAGGTTGATGCAGTAGGGAATCCGTTAGTTGCTACAGGCTAATCACGTCACCCCATTGGTCCTTAGGTCCAGTACTGAGGAGGAACTAATGTGGAGACTGCATGGCAGAACAAACAAGATACAGACTCTGGAGTCCCCTGTCTGCACCTGCATTGGGATCCAGCCTCTCTCTGGGCCCCTGTCTCCTTCTCTGGAGAGAGAGTGTAGAGCAGGGGATCTCGCCTTCCTGCTTCTGACACCCTTTAATACAGTTCCTCATGTGGTGGCCTCAGCCATAACACCATTTCACTGCGAACTGTAATTTTGCTACTGTTATGAATCATCATGTGAAGATCTGGTACTCAGGATATCTGCTCTGTAACCCCTATGAAAAGACCTCTTTGACCCCAAAGGGTCGAGAGCAACAGCTTGAGAACCACTGGTATAGAGTATCACGTACTAATGAAGAACACAGAAGGGGATGGCTCAGTGGATAAAGCGCTTATCACACGCGGACTGGCACTTGCATCCCTAGAGCCCGTGTAAAGTCAGCTGTGGTGGCCAGCACCCGTACTCCCTGAGGAGGGCAGAGGCTGCTGAGAACTAAGGTGAGTGTGTCTGGTGCTGTGACAGCCCGCGGTGATAGACTGCAACCTGGAACTGTGAACTAAATAAATACTTCCTGTCCTGAATGTTCTGTCAGGGAATTGGATCAGAGCAATAGAAGACACACAGGAACATGCACACACACATATGCATGACACACATACATATGACACACACACACCTATGATACACATACATATGACACACACATACCTATGACACACATCACGCAAACACATTTCAACTGACAGAGCACACAGCTGACTTGGAAACAAGCTCCCATTGCCTGCTGTGAATTCTCTAAACAGCTCTAGCCCAGCCCTTCATCTGCAGAATCAGAGCAGTGGATGACAGTTGTCGGTCGATGTTAGTTGATACTCAGAGGAGTACAAGAGAATAAAATAAATTTCTAGGTTTAAACTAATTCCAACTCTGCCTGAAACCGAATAATCACCATATTGAGTGCTATCTGTTATTGTTATGATACATGCGAGGTACTTACAGTGACTGGCAATTGAAGTGAGCTATTATTCCCCACCCCATTACCAGGACAAGTGGGCACCCTGGGGAACCTTGATTTCCGGCAGGGATTCTGTGCACAGCTCTTTGCATGAGGAACTGAGTGCAGACGCTGCCAGTCTTTCCATTCTCGCTGGTGCAGTGTCTGGAAGGATGCAGATGGAGAACACAAGCCTTCCTAGACACGGACGAGGGAGGCATTTTACTGAGAGCTTGAATTTCCAGCTCGAATGTGTTCCAGCTCAGCTCTAAGCTTCACACAGACGAACTGGCTTTATCACATACTGGCTGAGCCAAGGTGGATTTTCTCGTGTCCATTCACACAGTAAAGCTCACTTGCACAGGGGGAGATTGGAGGCTGAAATCCCTGAGGGAGGCTGCCCTTGCCTTCCTTCCACCTGCCCCCTGCATTTCCTCTTCCATTACTAGCCCTCCCCAGTCATTTTCTCTTCTTTTCACGCCTTTGGGCTCTGAAAATCACCTTGGCAGATGAGAGAGGCCGGTCAGAAATTGACTCAGAGGTATTTACTAAACAGAATTTCTAAAAGGAGGGAAAAGGGCAGAAAGTGAAGCTGAGAGTGCGGGAAGTCAATTCTAAGGTTGGGGGAAGAAGCAAACAGCAGAAACAGAGTAGCAGCCAGAGTCAGGAGCGGGGAGGCGCTGTCAGTTACTTGGCCTATCCAAGACTGGTAGCACCAGGAGCATGGGTGTTGTCTCTTAATCTTTGGGGGAGAACAGGCAACTCAGAGACGAGGCAGCTCCCATGAACCTGGAACTAAAGCTCCAGGCTCTCTGGAGTTTTTCAGGCTTGCTACTGAGCACCTGGAATTGACTTTTATGAAGAGTTTAACAACAGAGGATTGTTCAGCCTGTTGAAAAGGGTCCTGAGGTAGCTTGGGGACTCTGCTGACCTCCACTGACCCCTTATCATCTTGTCAGGTCTCTGAATGTTCTAGGCACTTCACTGTCCAAGCTGGTTCAGGTTCTAACGCGCTAATCCAACCAGCATCAGCATCTCCTATAGCCCCTACGATTGGTTCAGGGATGCAGAGAAAGACGTGGTTTGAGCCAAGGAGGTGGCAGGTGTGTACTCCGGAGTTTTTGAGCAGCATTACTTTCCTTTCAGTGACGCTTCCCCAAAGACTGCTACTGTCCCCTGATCCCAATTATCAGATCTCCTTGCCTTCTCAGGAATACGAACAACTGAATTCCTAAATGTGTACACTTAAGTCCAACAAAACACACTCGTTTCCAGGTTCTCTTGCAATGATCCTATGTGACTAGGTCCCTGCCAGTGAGATGTAGGGAAACATGTTCCATGATTCTCCCAATGAGTCACCCTAAAAGTGAAAAGCAAGCCTTTTCTCCTGCCCCTTCCTCCAGCCTAGAGTGTGGATGTATGACCAGGGCTCTAGCCGTCATTTGGACCATGATCCAAGACAAGGAGCATCAAGCTAAACAGCTGAATGGTGAGATTGCTGGGAATCTCCAGCTGGGGGGGCATTCCAAACCCCTCCCTCAGCGCACCAAGCAGCAGCTCCCTGGAGCTGCCCTCTCCAGAACCCGCCCAAAGAAAGCCCGCCAAGCAGTGGCTCCACCCCCGGAGGGTATTCAAGGTCTGGCCCATAGACTTCCCTTAGGAGCTTTCCCCGTGGTTTCTCCTCTTCCCCTGAGACCACCCGGGAATGCTTTGCTCAGATTAAAACCTGGACTTTAACTCAGCTTGA
Source organism: Ondatra zibethicus (assembly GCA_004026605.1). Classification (NCBI taxonomy): domain Eukaryota; kingdom Metazoa; phylum Chordata; class Mammalia; order Rodentia; family Cricetidae; genus Ondatra; species Ondatra zibethicus. Next base: position 68,140 of record PVIU01007653.1, on the reverse strand, counting down.
TTTGGGTTGTTACGTCGGCGGAGTTATCCACTACCAGGGAATATTTTTACTTAGCAGAAATCACTGTACCAACCCAGACCATCTCTTCCTTTATGAGGAAGAAATAGACTTCTTTCTTGTGGTAGCTGTTATCATAAGATTCCCATCACACCTGAAAATATTTAACAGCTGGACCCAGATCTCTGCTAACAACTATCTTGTGCAGCTAAGGGAAGCCATACTAGGGAAAAGCTCACACCTTAGAAGCAGAGCTGAAAGAGAGAGAAACCAGGTCTGAGCCAGGCATAATGCTGTCTGTGGTCTCAGCTGCCTGAGAGGCTGAAGCAGGAAGCTAGCGTGAGCCCAAGAGTTCAGAACCAGCCTGGGCAACATAGAAAGATCCTGGAGAAAAGGGAGGAAGAACGAAGGGGAAGGAGAGGAGTGGGGGGCAGGCAAAATGATGGATGAGGAAGAAGGAAGAGAGGGGAGCAGAAGAGGAGGAGAAGGAAGAGAGGGGAGGAAAGAAATGTGCCCAGGCCTGAGGAAGTCGGTGCAGGGAGGTGGGGGAGGCAGTAGTTACCTCTTCTGAAGAGGGAGGGAAAGAGAGAGCGTGGAGTGGGCATGTCCAGCTTTTAAAGGCTACCTAGCACAAGCACACAGGGGCTTACATAGCTGTAGCTGCAGCATGTGTATATCACGTGACCATGATGCTCGAGTATGTCAAGTAGGGCTTGAGGGCCCCAGGTGGCTATGTAAATTGCCTGAGCCTTGGAACCTGGAAGCGCGAGCATTTGGGGTAGAGGCAAAAGGGAGGGGAAGGAAGAGCGGGAAGCATAAGGGGAGGAGGGTAGAAGAGGCGGGGGGGGGGGGGGGGGGGGGGGGGGGGGGGGGGGGGGGGGGGAGAACAGAAGGGGAGGGGAAGGAAGAGAAGGTAAGAGATGAGTCAGGTCTTTTAACACATCTGGGGCTGTGGAGTCAAGCTAAAGCAGGCGTGGGCAGAACTTCCCAATGACAGGAACCTAAGGCTCACAGTTTTAAGGGAGCTTTTGTTGGCCATTTTGCTGTTAAATACAGAATCCCACACCCCTGGCTGTGGTGAGAGTGAGCAGGGCGAGTGTTTTGATTTTCTGGCCGTTTGTGGAGTCCCTGCTATGTGGCAAATGATCGCGAGTCCTCTCGCAACAGTACCAAGTGGCAGAAGTCATCCAGTGCAGAAACCGAGGCTGGGAGGTTCACTTCTGGAGACCATTGGTGGCGACCTCCCCAAGAAGAGTGACAGTCGGGTGGCCCAGAAATCCTTCCTGGCCAGAGGCAAGGCTGTGCCCCTCCCTCGTCATACTCTGTCAGCACATCTTGGCTGTCAGAGGATTAGCATCTCTGGGACCTATGGGGTCGGGCATGCATGGCATGGTGTCGCGAGCACAGGGCCTGGATGGCAGGCCCAGCTCTTGTCAGCTGAGAACTGATACAGTCTTAACAAATGTTTGCTCCTCTGTGGGCAGCTCAGATTTAAGGCTGAACGTCACATCCTACGTTGGTTCCTGGCCCCCGTTGACTTCAGTGATTGCAGGCGTCTGACTGAGCTTGTGCTGGGTTGTGGAGTCCTGTTTTCCATCTACACACTAGAATCGCCCTGCTGGCATCCCTGGAGGTTGTGCGTGTTATGTCCATTCATCCATACGTGGCCAGCATGAGCGAAGCCTGACTTTACAGGAAGTCACGTGGGCCGGCTGCCTAGGGCTCCGTGCTGCTCCATGCTTGAGCCAGGCACATGAAATAGAGGTGCCACAGTCCACCTCATTTGGGGAAGTCATCGCTACTTCACTGAGTCATAGAGGTGGCACCAGTGACCGTGGACTCTGAAAGGTTACGTAAGTCTTAGAACACCAATAGCATCCTGTCTTCCCAGTGGAGGCGGAGTCTCAACACACTGGCTAGAAGATTTTGACCTATTAGGAAACATGGTCTCCCTAACTGCCTCACTCATAGCAGATACAAAAAGGACTAGAAGTCTTCTGCACCCAGGAAATAGGCTTTTCCCCATGAGAATAAAAGCAACTTACAAGGAAACGATTTTCTTAAATTCTCAATTATAAGACATTTATAGCCTCTACCACATATAACAGAGCACTGCTGTATGTTCGGGAAAAGAGGACAAGCCAAAGATTGGGAAACTATACTGGCAGGAGACATACCCGATGAAGGACTGTTATCCAAACTACACAGGCCCTCTTAAAACCCGATAGGAATATGAGCAACATAATTTCAAAATGGGCAAAATATCTGAACAGATGCTGCATCAAGGAAGATACAGCTATGGAGGAAGCAGTTGGCATTTGGGAACAGAAACAAGAGTAACGGGGAGATGCCATCACAGAGCCATTAGCGTGGCTAACATCTAAAAACACCGGCAGCACCAAACGCTGCCAAGACAAGGAAACAGGGCCTTTCCTATACTGTTGGTGGAACTGTGAAATGGTCCCGCCACTCTGGAAGACAGTTTGGCAGACTCACAAAACTAAATATATTCTTACCATATGATCCGGTAATCATGCTCCTTGGGTATTTACCCAAAAGATGGAAAAGTTACGTCCACACGAAAACCTGCACATGGATGTTTATAGCAGCTTTATTCATACTCACTGAAACTAGGAAGCAGCCAAGATGTCCTTCAGCAGGAGAAAAGAAGAAAAGAAGTGAAAACTGTGGTACATCCAAGCAAATGAAGTATTATTCAGCCCTGAAAAGAAACAAGCTGCCCAGCCATAGCACGACATGGAAACATCTTACGTGTATACTAACAAAGAACAAGAGCAGATCTGATAAGAACACATACTGTACGGCTTCAATTTTATTCTGTTCTGGAAAAGGGAAATCTCTGGGATCATTAGGGCAAAGCTGTGGCTTTACAGGGGTTAGCAGAGAGAGGAGATAAATACTTTAGGCATCGATTTCCTCAGGGCAGTGAAACCACTGCAGTAACAGACATACATGGGCGATGGTGAAGTCGGCGTCAGACACTCCTTTCTGATCCGTGTGCCACGTGGGTGGGGAATGTTGATAGCAGGGGAAGTTACACGTGTTGGAGGGACAAAGGGTGTGTGGAAGCTGTACACCCTGCTCAGTTTTGCCAAAACAGGGTGAACCAAAAACTGCTTCCAAAAAGTCTGTTAAAATAGCAGATGTGAGTTCAAGCTATGGTGTAGGAGGGTTCTTCTGTACTTGGGTTGCTTTTATTGGTTAATAAAGAAACTGCCTTGGCCTTTTGATAGGGCAGGACTTAGATAGACAGGGAAAGAGAACAGGATACTGGGAAGGGGACAGAGTGAGGGAGAGCCACCACCATGAAGCTCCCAGGTCATACACGCTGAATCTTTCCCGGTAAGCCACAACTCGTGGTGACACACAGATTATTAGAAATGGGTTAAACAAATATGTGAGAGTTAGCCAATAAGAGGCTAGAGCTAATGGGCCAGGCAGTATTTAAATGAATACAGTTTCCGTGTAATTATTTCGGGTATAAGCTAGCCAGGCACCAGGCGGTGGGAGCCGGGTGGCCGCCAGGACCAAAAGCAATCCTGTGCTCGTCTTGCAACAAAGCTAGCCAGAGCTACATAGTGAAACCTTATCTCAAAAAATCAAAACAAAAAAATAATAATGCCGGGGGAGTGGAGGTGGAGGGCCGGGGTGGTGGCACCCTGTGAGTTCGAGGCCAGCCTGCTCTGCAAAGAGAATTCCAGGACAGTTAGGATTATTGCACAGGAAAACCCTGTCTCGAAAAAAAAAAAAAAAACAAAACCAACCAACCACACACACACACACACAGAGATTCAACAAACTCAACCCAACTAACATCTTTCATTAACAACCTGTACACATGATGGTAAATTAAACCGAACATGGGGCCGTTTGTGAGCCTCCACACATTTCGTGTGTCTTAAGAAGAGACTGTAAGAACTACAACACACAACCTGGCTGTTACTCTGCCCAGTGAGAAATGCCAGGGTCTGTTTCCAGCCACAGCCAAGGCAGTTTTACCAAGTCATGGCAAGGTTTAACGGAAGCCTGTTCCAAAGATACCCCGTCCCCAGGGGCAGGCACACACAGTCTCTGAACCAAGGCGGCAAGGGGTCTGAACCAGACGATCCTGGATCAGACCACAGCAGCTCACGAGACCCTGGAAACAAGCACAGAGGACAGATTGTAAAGTGCCCCAATGCAGCCAACTGCCATTGCCAACGCCGCACTCCGTGCACGCGACACACAAGCTGTTCACCTGAGGTGAGGCAGGAAGGCTGCCACAGAAAGATGTGTCACTGGCACGTGGTGGGGAGCGCTATGCAAATGTTCCCTCTCTGAGACCCGCAGGGTGTGTGTTTGTTTGTTTGTTTCTGCTTTTTGAATTGCCCGTCAGACTCTGAGCAACTTTCATCTGTGTGCAAACAGCTCCGGGGGGTATCTGTCCTGGTTGGCAGTCTAGGGATGTACTACAGGTGATGAGAAAAGGGGACTGCACAGCCTGCAGGCAGTGAGCACTGGATTTGGGAGGTACCCAGCCCCTATCAGAAGCTCTGCAGAGACCTGGGCTTTCCATGTTGGCTGCTTTCACAATCTTGAAAGCCAATTCCTTTACCTTATCACGGGGCAGGAAGCTCTCTAGCCATTCAGGTTGCTTCCTTCCCCCTAATTCCACCCTGGGGCAGTTTGTTGAGGAATTTCTGAATTGTTAGCAAAACCTACATCCGTGTAACTCACCACCACCCCTCACTCACTCTACCCCGCCCCTCCCGGTGGAGCCAAGCACTAAGGAAGAGTCTTCTAAGTTCTGGCACTTGTAAGCTGTGTGACCTTCAGCACACTCCTGGACACCTGTGTCTCCACGCGGCCACTGAGGTGTGAATGATGGATGCGGCACTCTAGTGTCGGCTGTGTGTCATGCTTGTGATAAACAGTGCCACTAATCAGACCATCTGATACTTAGCTGTTCAGTGACTTTGGAGCAGGCTTGGAAGGAAGAAAGACATTTCTAGATACCCTGACATATGTGAGACTGAAGACATAGGTTTACATACATAGCAAGCATAGCTACCCCAGGCTTCACCTGGCCCTGTTAATCCAAAAGATGGGAGAAACAAAACAAAACAAAACAAAATCACTGACCCAAATCATTGGAACCGAATTAATTAAATCAAGCTTTTTTTATTTGTGTACAGCAACTGCCTCCCCCTCTGACAGGGTCCAAAAGGTCAGCGTTGAATGTGAGGAAGACGTATAGCTCAGAGGTAGGGGATTTCCAAATGGGGGGGGGTCTGGAGAGCAAAATAGGCGGGGTTACAGGAGCAGAAAATAAGCTAACAAGTTAGTCCCCCCTGAAACAAAGACATGGCTGCATTGTGGGCATAACAAGGAGGCCATCAGTGGTCACAGAAGCTTTGCAAACAAAGGCAGGGTTGTGAGCTGGTTATAACAACTTTTGTGAAACACAGACATGATTACCATTCCTGGAACAGAGAGTACAGAGCCATTTGTAGTTAAGGTGCGGCATAGCAAATCCTTGAGAAACAGAAGTAATCAGAAACAGGAACAAACCCAGTTTGTCTTTACTGTAAGTATCCTGGGGTAGCTATGCTTGTTATGTATGTAAACCTATGTCTCCAGTCTCACACATGTCAGGGTATCTAGAAATGTCTTTCTTCCTTCCAAGCCTGCTCCGTGGTCACTGAACAGCTGAGTGTCAGATGATCTGATTTACTTTAAAGTCTAAGACGGAGGCAGGGCTGTTTCTTCACCCCTATGGCTTCATTTGCTATTTGAGTGTGTCTTTTGACTCACCTTCTCCTTTCCCTCCCTCCCTCCCCCCTTCTCTCCTGTTGGTTGTTTCTGTTTTGTTTGTTTTGTTTTATTGGCGGCAGGTGTCTCACGTAGCCCAAGCTGGCTACCAGCTGAGGGCAGCTGAGATCACCTTAGACTTCTGATCCTCCTGCCTCCACATCCGGAGTGCTGGGATTACAGGTGTGTGCACAGCCAATTCAGCGTTCGCTTTTCTCTAGTGCCAGCTTGCCACTGAGCTCCATCTTGACCTCCAGTCTCCAGCAGGCAGGACTCTGGCTCTGTCCCCAGAATGTTCATGTGTTCATCTCAGCGATCTAGTTTTGGGAATTGCATAAAAAACAGAAAAGCTTTTTTTTTTTTTTTTTTTTAGTTTTACGCCTTGCCAAGCCCTGACAGCATGCGTGAGGGGGGTGAGGGGAGTGAAAATACCCAACACCTTTCACTGGGAAAGCCCTGCCTTCCGTAGCGGGTCTCGCTTGGGGTGGCCCTGGGAAACAAGAGTCTGGAATCTGAGCCTCGAAGCCAGGCTTCATAGAGACAACGCTCACTCAGGAGATGCTTGGAGGTTGCTTAGGAGACAAGGCGGCTCTAACAACCGAGTTAGAACAGTAAATAAAATTGCCATCTGTTGAGTTCTTAATATGGGCCAGGCACCATGCCAAGCGTTTTACAAGTGTTAGCTATCTCCTTTTTAAACCTGCTTAAATTGTGGAATAAAATACTCCTGGATTAAAGTGTTCAAAACAAATGCACGGTATAACAAACAATCACAGGACCAACGTGTGTAATTACCCCCAGGGTCAAGACAGAACATCCCAAGCACTGGAGAATGGCCTGAGGGTCCCTGTGGGTCCCACCCTCTCCTCTCTAAGAAACCCTGCTGTAATTACAAGTCATTCCCTTTTCCTTTGTTTTTTCAAGACAAGGTTTTTCTATGTAGCCTTGGCTGTCCCAGAACTCACTCTGTAGACCTAGCTGGCCTCGAACTCAGAGATCTGCCTACCTCTGCCTCCTAAATGCTGGGATTAAAGTGTGCCTCCCGAGTGCTGGGATTAAAGGTGTGCATCGCTGGTGCACCAGCGTCAAGCCCTTCTTGCCTTTGGACTTTTCTCAGATATGTGATGAGAAATAAAAGCTACATCTTCTGTAGCTTAGTTCTGTGTCCAGATGCTGTGTCTGCTTGGAGGGGGGGTGGTTCACTGGGGATTCAGCCCAGGGTCTTGCACATTACGGGTAACGCTCTACACCAGAATTACATGGTTTAGTTCTCATTGTTCAGTGCTACAAAGCCCTCCCTGGGGCGTGAACCGTGTGTATTTATTTGTTCTGTACTTAGTGAAGATGTGCCTTGTTTCCATCTTGAGATGACCACCAGCAGGAAAGTCATAGGCAGACTGTTTATTCCGTCACACGCGAGAAGTTCCTCTTAGACAATCAGTCCAAACCATGTGGAGTGTGCATTTTTCTGTTATTAGATGACGCCGAGATGCTTGCCCACTGGTCTCACAGATCTCCATTCCATCAGCAGCACCTGACTCCCCATTGTCAGCCTCCCCATGAGAGTCATCAGATTTTGCAAAGCTGATGAACATGGGTCCTATTTAGTTATAGCTTCATTTTTCAGCTATTGAATTAATCTTAGATATTCTTATGCTATTAAGTTATTAATATGAGTTATATTTCATGAATTCGTAGGCGGAGACTACTCATTCGCTTCCCAGCTGCCCAGGCCCGAAATAATCACACAGAAACTATATTAATTAAAGCACTGCTTGGCCTATTAGCTCAGGATTCTTATTAACTAACTCTTACATCTTAAATTAACCCATTCCTATTATTTTATATTTTACCACAAGGCTCATGGTTTATCGGTTAGGTTCCAGGGTGTCTTTCTCCTTCGGCAGCTACATGGCGGTGTCTCTCTCACTCTGCTTTCTTTCCCACAGCATTCACTTTAGTTTTCCCGCCTACCTTTATTCTGCCCTGCCACAGGGCAAAGCAGCATCTTTATTAACCAATGATAATAAAACATATTCCCAGCATACAGAAGGGAACCCCACATCATACATTTGTTCCTATTTTCGCCTCTCTGATTCGGTGCTGTACAGACGGCTAAGGTGAATATCTCTGTATTTTCCTTCCCTGAGGAGCTGTGGGTAATATTCTTCCATCAGAGGGCCGGGTTTTCTGCCTGTTCCTTTTACAGTTTGGCCTTTTACTTTCTTCTTGGTAAGAGGTTCTTCTGGACACCCATTCTCTAATGGCTCTGTATCACAGGTAGTTTCTTCTGGTTTCATGCAACCCCTTAATTCTCACAATGGTTCCAAGAAGTAGTTAGTAATTACTCCTATATTACCAATATGGCAGTGCCTCTGTGAGAACAACTTTAGGGAGGATAGTCACCTCTAACCAGCATCAGAGATAGGAATACACCCCCGGTCTGCTCAGGCAGAACTGAGTGCTTTTCCCTCTGCTACACACTCCAAAGTGAGGCCATCTGCCCACCCCGGTGCTCCCAGCCCCCCAGCCCCACAGGAGCGCTGCAGGGAGCCCCTCTCTTCCTCTACCTCCTTCCTGTATCTTTGACTTTTCTCTCCACTTCATTTTCCTGTCTACCTCTGGACCAGCATCTTATGACCCCCAGCTTCAAATCTCACCCTCTTGAATTCTCCCCCCAAATCCACCAAGGAGATTTGTGGGGCACTGTCCCTTCATAAGCAGGCTTCCAGTTTACACCATGACTCAGACATTCTGCCGTGTGATCAGCTGTAGCTGGGGTGGCAACCCCTTGACCAGAGTCCTTTGGATGTGTCTGGAGCCACCAGGGCTGAGGCTGGTGTCAGAGCAGGTCCCCTCCCAGAGCTCTGCCTTTGCCCAGAACCTTCCCAAGTCCTCTGACCTCTCCTCAGTGTCCCAGTGACAGCTTCACTCTGGCCCAGCTGGTCACCATCACCTCGACGTCCTGCTAAGACCACTCAAGCATTTGGGGAGCCTAGATAACTCTGCAGTCTCCCCACTTCTCCCAGTGACAAGCCATCTACTGGTCCAGCCATCTCCATCTCTCTCCTGAACTCCCAAGACCACCGTGTGAGCTGGCACTGAGCCAGAGGGTCAGTTAGAAATGCCAGCCTGCTAGGTCAGATTTTGTGTCATCCTTCACTGTCTTCTCCCTTTTCAGGAATGAATCTTGGAAGGCACTGGGTGCGGTAGCCCTCCTCTCTCTCATCCCTGCCTTGCTCTCTGCTCAGTCCTGCTGCAGTGTGGGCTCTTTCCCACGGGGCCCTTGCATCACCTGGAGTGCCCTGGCTGCCCTCACCAGAGCTCAACAGTTCTGGTTTCCAACTAGGGCCATGGTTTTTCAACTTTCCACACTCACAATCCCTGTTTGCCCAGGACATTTGTACACAGCTCGGAATATATAGGTTTATAAAATCTGTATACAAACCAAAGATTGTGGGTAATAAATCATAAACTTATTTTAAACTAATTCTTTGGTATACATGTAATTTTACTATTTATTAACGGCAAAACAAATTTGCATATCAATTCAACACTGTGCTTGCCTATTCTTACATAAATGGATATTTGATACTGTGGGACCTACAGCATCTCTAACGCCTTCCAGGACTGGTCAATATTTTGATTTTGTAACTGTCAATACTGAGAAGGCTGCTTCTCATAAATACATAGCACAGAAAGTTAGGAGTGTGATTGAGGCCATTTGAGAATTGTTAGAGACTCTGTCGCAAATACCACACCAGAAGTCACTGAATGGTTTCTACAAAACCCAAATCTGCAGCTCGAACAGCAATTCTTAAAATCAAACTTTCTCACATAAACCGGTCAAAGGTTTATGTCCTTCTTACCCAGGTGCTGAAGGACGGCGGCACAGAGAATATTCTTGGTTTTTCCACCATTCTACCCCGAGGTGTCTCTCAGAGCAGGAAACTCAGTGCGAACATTGAAACAGTACCTTATAGCGGCTGTAGCTCAAATCGGAGGCGACCTTTTCTCAGCAGGAGGCAGTGGAACCGTGTGATGTCACACACAGGGTGAAGTATGGGTGTCGCACTCAGAACGAGGATGCACGACGTGACGTGATGCGGCATCCGTGGGCGCCTCCAGAAGTACCTTGGCGTGTGGTAGCATCACGTTTATTGTGGCCAAAGTCTTTGAGGCTTTCAAGTTTAGTCACATGATCCCATATAGGTCAGAGCACACACCAAGGGAGGGTTTGGACTAATTCACAGGAGGCTGCTTAACGTTGGCTGAGGTTAAAAACGATTCATTTAGCAGGGCAGTGATTACGCACACCTTTAATCCCAGCACTCCGGAGGCAGAGGCAGGTGGATCTCTGAGTTCAAGGCCAGTCTGTTTTACAGAGTGAGTTCCAGGACAGCCAGGGCTGTTACACAGAGAAACCCTGTCTCGAAAAACAAAACAAAACAAAATAAAAAGATTCATTTAAACAACAAGCTATCTTTCTTGTCAGGCACAGACAACCATCACTGATACAGTGTAGCTGAGGCTACTGGATGCCTGCGCTCACCTCAGGACCTCACTCAGACATCATCTTTATTAAGCTGCTCAGCTGGCTTCGACCTACATTTCACCTCTGTGAATTTGTCCTTTAGAAAGGCACCCATAGGCTTTCTATGATTTTCTTTGCATGTTGTTCACAATACAGACAAATGGAAGTAATATCCCAATCTACCAAGGAGACAGTGGTTACACCATTGTGCAGTCATAGCGTGGAATATTACTCAGCCAATAAAAAGAAATGCATGTTTGGGTAAGGAGGATATTCAGGTCGCATTAAACTAAATAATAAACTCAGAAGACTATGATTTTATAATCTAGCTACACTTCTAAAAGTTGAAGAAAACTGCCGGGCGGTGGTGGCGCACGCCTTTAATCCCAGCACTTGGGAGGCAGAGGCAGGCAGATCTCTGTGAGTTCGAAACCAGCCTGGTCTACAAGAGCTAGTTCCAGGACTCCAGGACAAGCTCCAAAGCTGGAGAGAAACCCTGTCTCGAAAAACCAAAAAAAAAAAAAAAAAAAAAAAAGTTGAAGAAACAAGCAAAGCTATTCACAGTGGCTTCTCTGGAGAGGTAGTTAGTTAGTTAGAGGTAGTTTTCTATACTATGCTATTTTCTTTCTTTCTTTCTTTCTTTCTTTCTTTCTTTCTTTCTTTCTTTCTTTCTTTCTTTCTTTCTTTCTTTCTTTCTTTCTTTCTTTCTCCCTTTCTTTCCGATACAGGGTTTCTCTGTGTAACAGTACTAGCTGTCCTGGAACTAGCGCTGTAAACAGGCTGGCCTTGAACTTAAAGATCCATCTGCCTCTGCCTCCCCAGTAATGGGATTAAAACCATGTGCCACCACCGCCCAGCTTCTAATACAGTGAAAAATAACCATGACACGGTGTACCCGCTGCGGCCCCTCGAGGAAGTTCTGTGAGGTCAGTGCCGCCTATAGCCGATTCACTGCCATCTCCCCAAGAGCCTTTGTGGTGTGGGGGACTGGATAGGTGCTCAGTAAACATATTAATTGAATGGAAAAGTGGATAAACTCCTTTTCTATGACCCTGCCAACTGCTACCCAGTCACCGCTCTGGAAGTGGCACATTGGCCACCCCCTTGAGACGTACCCCGTTCTTGAGAGCAGCAGAGCAGTGGCAGGCTCATGTCACCCACGTTGGCAGCATTGGCATATCACACTTCTTGCTGACGTTGAGCTGGAGGACTTTGCACAATTACCACACTCAGTGTGGGTTCCTTTACTGACTTAGGAAATACTTTTGTCTAAGTTTAAAGCCCAAGGCGTGACTCTAGCTAAATTCTAAATAGTCCCAGTTTTCCCACTCCAACATCCTGATTAACAGCCTACATGCTTACCTACAGGTTAGCTTCAGGGCAGGACACAGACAGACAGACAGACGACAGACAGTCAGATGTCAGCAGCCTTCCTGGATAGAGGCTCTCCCATTTACCCAAAGGAGTGTGCCCAGCTTGTCCACTCCACCACGGGGCCTCTGCACTGTCAGCTCCTTCCTCTGAGAAAACTCTTTCCATCTGGCAAGACTGTCTTGATTTTTAGGGTTTGGCTCTCAGGCCAGCCAGCCTACCTGAAAGGCTGCCCTCCCCCCTCCTCCACCTTCTAAACCCCCACCTTACTCTCCCACCATCTTGGAAGTGTTATTATAACAAAGGGCATATGCTAATACTTCCTGGGGTGGTTTGAATGAGACCAGCCACCATAGGCTCATAGATTTGAATGCTCAGTCACCAGGAGTAGAAATTTTGAAAGAATTAGAAGGGTAAGGCAATGGGTGGCCAGTTATATGGGCTTTGAGGTGTCAAGAGTTCACAGCAGGCCCAGGCATGCTCTCCCTCCCTCCCTCCCTCCCTCCCTCCCTCCCTCTCTCTCTCTCTCCTAGCCTGTGCATAAGGATGTGGCTCTGGGCCACTGCTCTGCACGCTTCCCACCATGATGCTAATGGACTCAACCTCTGAAACTGTAAGGCAGCCCCAATCAAATGTTTTCCTTTATAAGCATTTCCTTGCCCAACGTGTTCCTGCACAGCCGTGGGACACTTGCTGGTCTCACCCCAGTGTTCCCAGGGATTCTGCCTTCCTTGTGCACAGCTCCCAGGCTTGGACTAGTCCAGCCGCTCCATATATGTTTCCCAATGGGACAGATGTGGCTCTCTTCACCTGAGTTGTCTCAGACTCAGGCTTCCACTTCACTTGGAAGGCTGGGCCCGGGGCTACAGTAACAAATGCCCATGAGGCTGAAGACATGAAGCAACACGGACTTGTTCTCGAACAGTTCTGGGAAGTCAGAAGTCCAACATTAGTATTATTATTTAGTTTTTTTATTTTATTTTTATTTATTTTTTTATTTTTTTGAGGTAGGGTTTCTCTGTAGCTTTGGATCCTGTCCCAGAACTCACTCTGTAGACCAGGCTGGTCTCGAAACTCACAGAGCTCCACCTGTTTCTGCCTCCCCAGTGCTGGGATTAACTGGGCAAAACCGAGGTCACAGTCCCACCACAGTTTCTAGGAGAGAGCTTGGCCCTCACCTCTGCAGCTTCTGCTGGTTGCCAATGCTCCCGTGTTTCTGGCTCCTCCCGGTCCCAGCAACTTGCAGTGTTTCTGTGCGTGGTTTTCCCATCGCCCGTGTTCTGTGCATGTGCCATTATAACCCCCCGTCTCTCTCTTCCATTGGGTACACAGGATAACATTTAGTGCCTAAGAAGCCAACCCAGAGAATGTTAACTCAATCACCCTTTAAAGACTTTGTTGTGTAATATAACATTCAACGTTCATAGGGCTAATTGATTGCACCTGATGTCTCTAGGCCACTACCAGGGGTGTCACTAGTAGCTCTGGAAATCCCTTCGCAGGATGAAGACATGTGTCTTGAACTTCTGTTTGGCCCTCTCTGTGTGTCCAGCCTCACAGAAGAGTTTGGCTAATGCTTTGTGACTGAGTGTGTAGAGCAGGTGCTGCTGTCTGTCTTTCTCCCAGCTTCAGCCTCAAAAGAAAAAAAGTTCAGGGCTCTGGTTCCCTCTCCATAAATGACTACCCATTGCCTCACCCCTCAGAAAGCACAGGATGTGCCATAGGAGAGGCTGCCATTCTACATGCTGCAGGTACCTCCCAGGGTCTCTGGTGAAACCTTACAGGGCCCTCCCCCTGCCGCAAAGCTTGCCGTCCGCTCTTGCTGTCTGGGAGTCTAAGCAGGGTGGGCTACAGCCTGGTCACTCCCTTCTCTCCCACGATTCCAAATACAGAGATGGGGAGAGAAAGATGGAAATTAGCCTTTTTCTCCCAAACAGCACCATTCATGAGAGAGGGTCAGTGCACAGAAGAGAGAGAGAGAGAGAGAGAGAGAGAGAGAGAGAGAGAGAGAGAGAGAGAGAGCGAGCACAGGAGAGAGACAGTGCACAGAAGAGAGAGAGACAGTGCACAGGAGAGAGAGAGAGAGTGCACAGGAGAGAGACAGTGCACAGGAGAGAGAGAGACAGTGCACAGCAGAGAGAGGGTCTGTGCACAGGAGAGGGAGGGTCACTGCACAGGAGAGAGAGAGAGAGACAATGCACAGGAGAGAGAGAGAGAGACAGTACACAGGAGAGAGAGAGACAGTGCACAGGAGAGAGAGAGACAGTGCACAGGAGAGAGACAGTGCACAGGAGAGAGACAGTGTACAGGAAACTTTTCTGCCCCTTGGCTGTCTCCACAGTGGTTTCTGAACTTGGCTCCCTGCTGGTAGGAACAGGCAAGACTTCTCAGCCACCTGCATAGTCCCTGCAATCCCTCATCCAGCAGCATGGAGAGGATCTTGGTCTCTGTTCCTAGTCCTGGGGTTCCCTGAGGTCGGTAGGGATGTTTTCCACCCCAGGCCTGGAATCTCTGCCCCTCAGCAGCTGGGAGCAGTCTGAAAGCTGAGGACCGAGGCAGGTTGCCCAGATCTGGATGGCCCGGGTTTGTTAGGTTTCCTCTCCTCCCCGTGCAGTTAGAAGGGCTGGCAGCATGGGACGGTGTCCGTGACTGGCCAGTGGCTTGTTGTGGGATCTGTTGGTGGGAAGGGGTCTCCTTCCTCCTGTGCCCAGTATAGACAAGATGCCTAGGTCTCAGTCTTGGAACAAAGAAAGGGTCTTAGAGCCCCATGCGTGGCTTACCCCAGTTAGACTCTTAGCAGAACTGGCTGGAACCGGTCACGCATTTGCCCCACCTATCCTCTTCTGTGGTGCAGAAATTGCCATGAAACCCAGAGATATCCAGCCACTTGGGGAGCTACAGTAAGGTTATTTGTGACTTGGGTTATTGCTGTTGGTGGCTTTGAGAACATATTATTGCCTCTATGGAGATCATTAACGGACAACATGATTTTCTCTGCATAAAACCTACACAGCCCAGTCCTTCCCAGATTCCATGCTGGCCCTCCCAAAGGGAGGCACACAGCTTTTTGGTGGAAGAGAAGAATGTACACAACCCATTCTTACCTGCAGTGACTTCTCTGTGTGCTTGTGACTAAATTTATTGACCCACAGAGATAGGAACAAAAATTAAGCCTCATCCGGCCACAATGCCCAGGCTCTGACATTTGAAAATGGAGCCTCTAGTGTTTGAAGGCGACAGGCAAGACTCCAACAATTCCACAGGTTACTTTTGTTAAAAATGTCTTCTAAAAAAGCATATAATTAGACCAGGTGGTGGTGGTACACACCTTTAATCCTAACACAAGTTCGAGGCCAGCCTGGTCTACAGAGCAAGCTCAAGCACAGCCAGAACTACACAGAGAAACCTTGTCTCAAACCCCCTCCACTACAAAGTTTGTAACTAGGCAGGCATAGTGGTGCCCACCTGTAATCCCAGCTCTTGGGAGGCTGAGACAGGCAGAAGCACTTTCATGTCTGGGCAATTTAGTGAGCTGCAGACTCACAGAAGGGGCAGGAGTTGTGCTCAGTGGCCTGGAGAGTGTGTGTGGGGGGGCTGGGTTCAATCCCCAGTACCACAAACGAAAACAATAAAATAAAATAAAATATAGCCCAGATCACAGGGAAACAGGAATTTTGACACATTTCAGCAAAGTTTAGCAATTTCAAAAATTTAAGTGCATATTTCTTTGACTTGGTAATTTCATTTGCAAAAAGTCTCTTTAAAAAACAACTAGAGACAGGTGGTGGTAGCACATGCCTTTCATCCCAGTACTCGGGAGGCAGAGGTAGGCAGATCTCTGTGAGTTCGAGGCTAGCCTGGTCTCATTTATAGAGTGAGTTCTAAGACAAGCTCCAATTCTACACAGAGTCACCCCGTCTTGAAAAAAATAAAACAAACAAACAAAAAAAGAAAAACAATAACCAAAAAGTGAGGGACAGGCATGGTGGCTCATGCCTGTAATCCCAGAAAGAGGATTGCTACACACTCAAGACCAGCCTGGAGCCACTTAGTGAATTCCAGGCCATCTTGGGCTACAGATTAAGACCGTCTCTCAAAAAGAAAATAAATAAATTGAATAATCAGGGATATTAAAAAAGATTAGCTACACAAAACATTCATTATAACTGCTAATAACACATTTTAAAATTCAAACCTAAATGTTCATAATTGGGGATTAAAGATGTTACAGTTCAACAATAAACACTCTCAGGAATGCTGTGCTGTGATTGTTTAAAAAGTCATTTATTAGCCTATATTAACTATGATGTCACATAGATTTAAGTATACACACTTTTATAGTATGTTTATATTCATGTTCATATATGTAGCCATGGATTGCCACACTGAATGTCTTGGTTGGCAGAAAAGGGATATAAACATCTATAAACACAATCGACAGGTAGATGACAGAGAGATATTGTGTGGATAGCAATACATTACCAACACATCAAAATGCTAACATTTATTTCTAGGTTGACGATCATTCGTATTTATGCCTTTTCTTCCTTTTTTTCCCCAATAATTGCTCTCTATGCAAGATGGAGGGATCCAGCCTCCTCAGAAAGGTGGGAAGTGACTCTGGCAAATGCTCTTTAGCCACGACATCCCTGTTGGCCAACGACATCTTCCTAATAAAAAACAGGTGAAGGGTATCACTCTGAATTGGGGTTGCCATAGAATTACCCTCTGAACTAAAACCCTTCTGGGTGTGCAGGAAGCTGTGACTTTTGCTGTTGGTTTGACCAGCGTAGACCTCTCTGGCATCTGAGACTCTTGGTCCCCTACCTTGAGTGAATGCTACCTTCTGTCTATCTAGGAATGCCCCAGGGCTGATGCTTCCATGGGGCCACCAGGACGTAAGGCTTCTGTTGCTACCATGTGGTTGTGACTGAGTACAAGAGTCCTGAAAAAAAAAAAAAAAAAAAAAACAACATATCTTTCTTGCCTTGGATCAGCATAGCCCTAATTTTATCATTTCTTCTGGGAAGAAGTGTTACTTGTTTTGAAACAAGGTCTCATGCATCCCAGGCAGACCTTGCATTTCAGATGTCACCACATCTGGTCCATGCAGAGCCGGGGTTCCAGCCCATGGCCTTTTGCATGCAGGAGAGTCACTCAGCGGATTGAGCCTCATTTGCACCCCCTGGAAGGTGGTACTGCTTAGGCAATCAGGGAATCTGAAAACGCTGTATTCCTGCCCATGTCCCATTACTTCACAGCACAGCTGTAGACAAACCCTCCCACCCGATCTGGACCTCCCCAGGACTCGCCCACTACCCACTAAGGGCTAGGTCTGTGTCTCCAGCTCTTTGTTAAGGTAGCCAGTGCCCCCTTCTGTGGCGCTGGGCCACCATGTCACCATCTATTTATATCAGTCAGGCATTCCCTGCTCAGATCAGGTTTCTTTCCCCAGCCTTGGCTGCTCTGGGTGACCATTGTCCCACTCAGCCCCGTGGGTCGTTTGTGTTCTGCCTATCAGGCAAGGTGAGCCAGCTGCTTTCCTGGTTCTGGAAAATGAGGTTACCACAGGCCAGTCTAATTGGGGTAGTCCCTGACACGACATTAAATGAAACAATTCCTTCAGCAGACCAGTATCTGAATGCCAGACTACTTAGGAAAAATTACAGATTGCTGCCTTTTTCTTGTTTAAAACAAGGTCTTGCTACATAGCCCAGGGTGGCCTTGAACTTGTGATTCTTCGGAAATTTCAGGCAAGCCTCACCGTGCTGGTAATTAAGGCCTTCTTCATAGAAGCAATCACTATGGTTTCTCTCCCCTAAAATGCCATGGGGTGAGTCATGCTAAAGACAGAGACAGCACAGCACGGGAGGCTGTGTAGACGGAGATGTGCAGGCATGAGGGATAAAAGGCAGGACAGGCTGTGCCAAGTCTCCTAGTGCCATCGTGCTCACCTCACGATGACATTTCACTCATAACTACATTCTTCCTGGATACAGAGGGACATGGAGCCCATCCGCTGACTGATTCTCCGACACGCACCTCTCACGAGAGTTCAGCCCCTGCCAGTCCTTGGACTCCATCCCAGCTGGAGCCATGCAGACTGTTCCATCAATCCTGGGTCAATCTGTAATTGAAGCCACACACGCTGACCCTCCTCAGTATCAAATTTATTGAGCTGATGTATATGTCACCGTCTCCTAGCCTAGTACAGGGCGAAATCAAGCATCATTAGAACCAAGGCCATTGTATTCTATGACCCAAGTCTTCATATCTCTCATTCATGAGAGAACTCTTGGGAAATCGCCGACTCCAAGGCTTTCCTAGGCAGTGAGTGTCCTGTGGTGGTGGTCACAGGGAGGTGGTGGTCACAGGGAGGGTGACTCCTATTTTACCAAAGGGTCAATGGAGCTGGTGGCCGATGCACAGCCATCGCTCAGTCCACTGGCCCGTCTAGTCCACTGTGGGCCTCGGGAACACCTTCCATCTGGTAGAATGTCACCCATCACCTCCTGATGTCACCCCATCGCCATCTGTCAGGTAGTTTGTCATGAAGAAATCTTCAATGCCTGTCATGTGAATTGCGAGAAGAGGCACAGCTGTGCAGAGCACCGCAGCAGCACTGGGCAGGTATTCAGCAACTAGGGGACCGGGGGAGCAGCGGGAAGGAGTGTCCCTTGTAGACTCGACTTCACCATCCACGCATTGGAGATAAGAGCCTATAGTGCTGTGCCCAAGCACCGAGCAGGAAAGCAATGGTCTAGAATGACACCATATTTACAAGGCTGTGTTTCCTTTAATTCCTCGTGGATTTTCTAACCCACCACATCATTTGGCTCTTCAAACGCTGTCCATGAGAAGGGTTTGGATCCCCCTATGGTGGGGTGTGATCAAAGATGCTCACAGTGGCAAAGGTGTCACCAAGGTTAGCATTCACTGTCTGAAGAGAAGAGAAGGGGGGCTTTGACAGTAGCCACCGCCATCACTGTGGCCCACGGAGGCTGCCTTGAGCCGGGGGAAATGTTTATACGGTTTACGCTGGCTTCCACTAGATGTGGATGGAAACCCCCCTCCCCTCCACACAGCACCCCCAATGGTCTCCAGACATGGTGGCAAGCACTTCCAGAAGAAAGACAGCTGGACACACCATGGCTGAAAAACACGGCCTACATGAGGATTAAAATGCCAAATTAAAGTACCAAATAAACACACAGAGGTCTACATTAATCATAAACTGATTGGCCCTAGTGGGGCCAGTAACTCAGGCTTCTTATTTACTAATTCTTATAAGTTACATTAGCTCATAATTCTCGTCTGAGTTAGCCACATGGCTTGGTACCTTTCTTGGCGAGGCAGTCACATCTTGCTTCCTCTGTGGCTGGGTCGTGACTGCAGACTGAACTTCCCTCTTCCCAGAATTCTCATTGCCCCGCCTCTACTTCCTGACTGGTCGGCCTGCCTATACTTCCTGTCTGGCTACTGGCCAATCAGCGTTTATTTAAACTATAAGTGACAGGGTACAGACCATTGTCCCACAACACTCTGCTCTGACTGCTTTGTGGTCTTAGCATCTTCAGGGGTCTGTTTCCTGTCATGTGACTAAAACCCCACATCCCACTGCCTGTGCTCAGGACCTGCTTGTTGAGAGAGTACAGAGCAGACATGGGGAAAGGTGTCAGAGGCGTCAGGAGGTGTGGGTCGCGGGGGAGCAGCTGCCTCCCGCATCCTGGCAGAGCCTCCTCTCACCATGATGGTGCTGTCTCCACACAGGGCTGGTGTGAGAGAATGCTGGGTGCCCTCACCCTTCCTAAGTGTCAACTTAAGACTTAATGCCCCATGGCACAGTCGTGGCCAGGACTTTTTCATGAAAAGCTTGAATCAGGAAATGAAATGGCATACAGAAAGCCTTCCTACTGGGCACTGGGCATAAATGACTCCAGAGCCACCTGGGGGTCACCGCAGCAGACACCCCCTGGCTGCTGAAGCCCTACCTGAGGCCTACTTCTTTCTCCCCTCCAGTCATGGTCCCAGCTTCTCCCATCTGGGATGGCTGGCGGGTAGGAATACCCACATTCCACCCACCACCTCTACCCCCCCCCCACAGCTAAGGGTTGACTTTTAGATATTAGAAGACCTATCTTCTAATATCCAGGTTATAGATATTAGTTTGGAAACTTTCCTTGAGAGAACCTTTGAGGAGATTGTTGGCTGTGGCCACTGGGCCTGTGTTTTGGAATATATTCGCAGGGCTGGGTGTAAGAAGAACTTTGACGGGGCCTACCTCCATAATGACAGCTGTCACAAGTCACATACTATGCTGATAAACAAGTGTGCTGTGGGAGAAGGCTCTTGTAAAGATCTGTCACTCATATTGATTTAATAAAATGCTGACTGGCCAGTAGCCAGGCAGGAAGTATAGGCGGGACAACCAGACTAAGAATTCTGGGAAGAGGAAAGGCAGGGAGTCAGTCACCACCCAGACACAGAGGAAGCAAGATGAGAATCCCTCACTGAGAAAAGGTACCAAGCCACATGGCTAAACACATTCAAGAATTATGGGCTAATTTAAGTTGTAAGAGCTAGTTAATAACAAGTCTGAGCTAATAGGACAAACAGGTTTACAGTTAATATAAGCTTCTGTGTGTTTCTTTGGAACCGAATGGCTGTGGGACCAGACAGGAAAGAAACTTTCATCTATACAGATAGAAGCCTCTGAATCCATGCTATGAAAGCAAGGCAGTGGCACAAACAGGCGTGATGGGAACAGGGTGGAAAGAGTGCTGGGGAGACGTGCTCACGTAATGGGGCAGTGAGGAGGGCTCAAACCCCACAGTTCTGAGCATGTCTCTGTGGCATGTGGTGCTCAGGGCAGCAGGGAAGGACCGGAAATTAACCTTTCTGTGGTAGTTTGAATGTAACTGGTTCCCATGGGCCTGAGTGGCACTATTAGGAGACCTTGTTGGAGTAGGTGTGACTTTGTCAGAGGAAGTGTGTCACTAGGAGGTGGGGTTTGAGGTCTTCGGAGCTCCTCGGTTCACTTCTTGTTGCCTGCGGATCAAGATGTTGAACTCTCAGCCACCTCTCCAGCACCTTGTCTACCTGCGTGCTTCCTGCCACAATAATAAGCCAAACCTCTGAAACTGTGAGCCAGTTCTAGTGAAATGCTTTCCTTTATCAAGAGTTGCTGTGGCCATGGTGTCTCTTCACAGCAACAGAGCCCTAACTAAGACACTTTTAAATTTTGTTTGGGAGACAGAATCTTGCTACATAGCTAAGGCTGGCCTGGAGCTCACGATCCTGTTGCCTCAACCTCCCAAGAGCCCAGATAAAATTAACTTTTAATCTTCTCTTAGTCATCAAAAGAACATGTATGTCTAAACATGAAACAAAAGCCCACTAAGCATAAAGAGAAACTGCAAGAGAAGACTCAGGGCCTTGAGGACCGGCAGCTTCCTCGAGCAAGAAACAAAGCAGAAGGCTCCAAGGAGGAGGCCTGAACATCTAACCACTTTGGGAAAGACGGTTAAAAGGAAACAAGTGACGAGCTGAGAAGTGGTAGCATTTCCAAGCAGGCAGAAGTGCTGTGTGTGTAGAAGGCATGGAAAATTCCTTCAGATCAAGACAAAGGCCTCAAAATGCCAACAACAAGCCAACAGACACAGCGCTTCAAAGAGTGAGAATAAAATGCACATTAAAAAAATGCTCAGAAGCTGGGCGGTGGCGCACGCCTTTAATCCCAGCACTCGGGAGGCAGAGGCAGGCGGATCTCTGTGAGTTCGAGGCCAGCCTGGTCTACAAGAGCTAGTTCCAGGACAGGCTTCAAGGCTACAGAGAAACCCTGTCTCAGAAAAAAAAAATGCTCAGAAATACCCAATTTGAGGGAAGCGCAAGCAAACAAGACGCATTCCTCTCATATTGCCAGGAGCTGGCATTCTGTACAGAGAAGGGGACACTCCTACATAGGAAGCCTGGACTGGTCAGTCCCTTTAAAAGAAGATCTGGCAAGGCTATGAAAATTAAACGTGCATGTACCCGGCAATTCTGATTCTGGGTAGAAATGTTCCCTCCTGTGCCCACAAAGCATGGATAATAATAAAAATATTGACCACCCTGTCTTTCATAAAACCAGAACCCTAACATGTCTATCAATTAGGTAATAGCTAAGGGAACTCTGGACCACTGCATGGAATACTATGTAGCAGTCAAAAGCAATGACGTGTTCCACATGTAATGCCATGTAACAGTGTATATGGAAAAAGCAGGACTGGGGAAATGACCCAGTTGGTAAAGGTTTGTGGGGATCTGAGTTAGATTTCCAGAACCAATCTAAAAACACTGAGTATGGTGAGATATGTTTGCATCTCAGGACTGGGGTGATGGAGATGAACAGATAGATCCCTGGGGTTTAGGGGGCAGCCAACCTGGCCCAATCAGTGAGCCCAGGTGTCAATGAGAGATCCTGTTTTTAAAAATCAGGATGGGCAGCTCCTGAGAAACAACATTGTAGACAAAGTTTCTGTCCCACAGCCATTTAGTCCCAAAGAAACACACAGAGACTTATATTAATTATAAACTGTTTAGCCTATTAGCTCGGGCTTATTATTAACTAGCTCTTACAACTTAAACTAACCCATAATTCTTGTCTATGTTTACCCATGTGGCTTGGTATCTTTGCTTAGTGTTGCATTCTCATCTTGTTTCCTCTGTGTCTTGTTGGTGACTGTGTCTCTGCCTTTCCTCTTCACAAAATTCTCCTACTCTGGTCACCCTACCTCTACTTCGCCTGGCTACTGACCAACCAGCATTTTATTAAACCAATATGAGTGACAAATCTTTACAGTGTACAAGAGCTTTATCCCACAGCACACCTGATCTAGCATGGGCCTCTACTGTTCACCTACATGCATGTGCACATATGTCCAGACAGAAACATAGAAAAGAAAAAAAGTCTGCAGGAACAATGAGCACAGATGGAGTGATTCACATTTTAAACACACACCACACACACACACACACACACACACACACACAGCAGTATCATCTGTATCTCTTATACTAGATGTGTCAGGAAATGCAGAGGTGGAAAGACCTACCCTGAACATGGGCAGCACCATGGGTGAGACGGGCCCTATTCATAAACAGGACAAAGCCAGCTGAGGACCAGTTTTAGCCTGGTTCTGTTTCTTGAGTTTGGACATAACGTGACCAGCTGCCCCGTTTTCCTGTGGCTACGGCTTCCCTGACCTGACAGACTAGTACCCTCTTAGATGGTAAGCCACGAGATAGCTGCCTTAGTTGCTGTTCTAGTGCTGTGACAAGACATCAAGACCCAGGCAACTAATGAAAGAGTTGACTTAGGGCTCACGGTACCAGAGCGCGAGTCCACGGTCACCGTGGTGGAAAGAACGGCAGAAGGCGTGACACAGAAGTAATGGCCGAGAGCGCGCATCTTGAGATGCAACCCCATGGCAGAGAGAACTAACTGGCAATGGCCAGGCTTTTGAAACATCCAGGACCCCTGTACCCCATGTGCCACATCTCCTTCAACATCCCAGATTTGGGCACACATCGTAATCTTCCCCCACACAGTTCCAACTGGCCACCAAGCGCTCAAACCACCACAAATCCTTCCTTTCTTCAAGCTGACGTGGGAGGGGTAACCCCCAGAGGGGTTGTGTAATGAGACGCTCTCTGTGATCTATCATTTCACAACCAGAAGCAAAATGCTTTTTAGAAGTCAATATTAACTTTCTTTTGTAAGAAACAAGAAATTCGGAGGCAAAAATAATGTGCGGGGATCCCATTCTGCTCTCTGTTATGAGAACTGGCCATTATGAGGCAAAGGCAGCTTGTTCCTAGGGGAAGAGCTCCTGCAGAGGGGCTACCCTGTGCTGCCAGACGGGGGAGGTTTGGGACAGAAGTTTCAAAGCTTCTCCCGGAAGCGATCACATCAGAGTGTTGGCCCCTTCTCAACTGCCAGTTGCTAGTCACAGCATCTCGTGCAGCATGACTAAAGAAAGCAGGTGGCCAGTGTGGGAGGCTGAGGCGGGAAGATTGCTGTGACGCTACACTGAGATGGAGGCCATCCTGGGCTATAGTGTGATATCCCATCTCAGAAACAAAACAAAAAACAATGAAACAAAACAAAAAAAGCCAAGCAGACAAAACCAAAACCAATGAAACAACTGAAAGAGAGAGAAAGCAAAAAGGGGAGGGGGGATCGCAGCAAACATGTCTGATGACTCACTGTGCATCAGGCTCACCTAATCTCACCAGGTACGGCAATCCCAAGACACCAGCAGTTTTGTTGCCCATTTAACAGATCAAGGAGAGGTTCAGCTGGATTCAGGATCTCAGTCCTGAATTGCCCACACTGCAAATGGATGCTACCGATTTCAAACTCTTGATCAGGCCTCCTCCTCCAACTGCCTCTCCAACCACATTAAACAGTGAGGCTGGCTTTAGTCAATTTGCACATGTACATCAATATTCAATTTCTTCCCATTCGAGTTAAGGGATAAAGAAAGGCTAACACTTTCTTTACACACAGGGACAGTGTGGCTCTGACCAATGACAGTGGTTAGGAACAGAGCAGGACTGGTCTACAGGGAGCAGAGGATCTTCTGCACCCCTCAGGGGTCGGAAGCCCAGTGGTTCTGTCGGAAGCGGGGAGACTATAAGGTAGATGGCACATGCCCAGTCCTGCCCCACCAGAAGGTAGATGCCCTGGTTTTCTGCACGGTGTTCAACATGTCAGCTCATGGCTAGGACTCTAGTGATATCAGTCAACAAAGGTTTGGAATTTCTGTCTTCCTCCAACTGGTGTGCTGGGGAAGGGGGTCTTTCACACTAGTCCTGTGTATAATCGATCACCAGATCCTGTAGTGCAGGAAAGAGCAGGCAACATGATGCAACCAGCAAGGCGGGTGATGCGCTTGCCTTCCTGATGTTGAGAACTCTTAAGACTAAGGGGTAAGCAAAGTGTCCCCAAAATTATCAAGAAGAGTGGCCGACGGGATAGAGGGATTCATTAGGTCAAAGAACACCAAACCATTCTGGGGACATTTCCTCTGAATGGAACATGTCCCTTCCCTAAGCTGCCTCCAGCTAACTCCCAACCGTGGTCCTAGGAGGACACAGCTAAGCCTCGTTCCCGCACCCCCACACACGCTTGTACTCAGCCAGTCTCGGCGTGGTCCCCTTTCCTTGGCAAGACCATACCTCAGCTTACTATAAATCCTTCCCAATTTCCAAGATGCAAAGCAGATTGATTCCATTTTCTTGGTGACACATTTTCTGATCACTCCTAGCTCATTTCCAGTTCCTGCAAGGAACTGGCTCAGCCGTGAAAGTCCATACCACACTGGTATCACAGAGCATGCGCCAAGCTCCCCCTGAAGAATTAGGCTTGCTCCTTCTCCACCTGCAGCTCTGTGAGGGCCAGGGTGGGTCTCCCTGTCCCCCTGTGTGTGAACAGCTGGTTCACGAGAAACAATGTACTTTGAAAAGATAGCAGGATGAAGAAATAACAAGTACAGTGCCTAGCTTATCTAAGATGTCACTGTATGATACATATTTCCCAAACGACAAGTATTTTTAACGTAGGAATTCCTTACCTAGTTGCCCCTTAGGTAACCATCCATTCAAGAAAGCTAACGGAGACTTATTCATGTCTGATATAAGCAGGCCCGTTCGCACACACATCACAGCTGAAACAAGCCTGCAGATCCTCCTTCACCGCCCCATCTTAATGCTGGCTTTTGAGGTGCATGGTGTTGAGTGCTAGGACATTCCAGACCCACCAGGATACATCTCAGAATCAAGCAACGCTTCCGTGTGGGGCAAAAGGGCTCTAGGGGACAGCAGTGGTAAGAATGAAGGACGCTGGGCAAATAGAAAAGTTATTGATTGTGGGTTGAGGGTGTCTTTATAGTTTAGGGAATTCCTAGTAAGCAAACTATTTTTACAGAAATAACAGAAGATGTTTAATAGGTCTTAGTTACCTGCTCCTAGGGTCAGGGGCACATCTTAAAGCCCCACAAGTCCCACACTCTGGGGAGTCAGGTTCCTCTGGGATGCCTGGTGCTCCTGCTACCTTGCACGCTCCAGGAAGCGCTGGGACTGAGGGAGGGGATAGGCTTCCAAAAGCGCTGCGCTCTCTGGGGCTCCGGTGTTCGCGGAGCGAAGTCTCTGCGGTGACTCTGCCAGCGGGGACACGAGTCGCGCAGACGCTCCGGGTCACCAGAGCCAAATTGAGTTTGGAATTTTGCCTGCCTGGCAGCCCAGGATGGGATAGCCTCTCCCCTATCCCCTGCTTACCTGCTTCTCTGAGCCACGTCCATTTCCCCCTTGGCTTCTGGCTCCGGAAGACCTCTGCGCAGCGACCGGGTTCCGAGGCTCACCAAGAGAGGAGACTGGGTATGGTAGTGGGAGGTACACTCGCCAGAGTCCCCACCCTGCCCTGGGGGATGGTGGTGGAGGGGTGCAGAACAGCCGATCTCGTCCCCACTAAGCCCCTAGGATGCCCCTCGGGGACATCGCACGCACGGTGGGTGACCGGGACCCCGGGAGGAAGAGACATGCCGCGTGCAAAACTTTGGGTCCTCCAGCGGCGACTGCGGGAAAGGCCATCGTTACTTCTGCCCGGGGCTGCTGCAGTTGCGGGGTTGCTGGCTGGACAGGGCGGTGGTGCGCAGCATCCAGACTCGAGGCGACCCTGCCCGGCTGAACCGGTGCAGCTCTCGGCCTCTCTGCACCGCTCTGCGCTCAGCCAGTCAGACTGTGCGCTCTCCCTGGCCCCGCGCACTCCGCGCCTCTCTGGCGCCCCCAGCGGCCACGCGCAGCACAGCAGGGCCGGGTAGGGCCGAGCGCGCCCCGCCTCCTGCCTCCTCCGCCGCCCTCCTCCCCCTCGCAGAGCACTCAATGTCGGAACGTTCCGAAGATGACGTCGGAGCGTTCTCGAATCCCGTGTCTCTCGGCTGCTGCTGCCGAAGGAACAGGGAAAAAGCAACAAGAAGGAACAGCAATGGCGACACTGCACCGCAAAGTGCCCAGTCCGGAGGCGTTTCTGGGCAAACCCTGGTCCTCCTGGATCGACGCCGCCAAATTACACTGCTCCGACAGTAAGAACCCCACCGCCTGCTCCTCCTTTTATTATCCTGTAACCTTTCCATTCACCTAGAGCCACTGGGAAAAAGTGTGTGTGTGAGAGAGAGTGGCCCCCGGCGTCCTCCATGCTTCTCCCTCTCTCTCTAAATAAATACACACAGACACAGACCATCAGAGCACAGAGAGGCCCGGCTGCCAGCAAGGCTGTCTGTCTGTCTGTGTCCGGCTCCCTGGGGCAGGCAGCCCGCGGGGTGGGCTTTCGCAGCCCCACGGTGGTATCTGTTTAAAAGGCGACTCTGTTGCTGCTTGCATAGTTTTTTTGGTACCTATCTGGGCCAGGTAGATGGAAACCCGGACTCGGGAGAAAATGTTGCATTGTCAATTTTTGCAAGATTTTCAGATACAGTATCTATATCGATCTGTTTGCCAATAAACACTCTCCCTTCCCCCTTGACTTTGGCTTTCCCCCCCTTTTTTCCTCATTTTCTTTTTTCCTTTTCTTTTTCATCTGCAGATGTAGATTTAGAAGAGGCTGGAAAAGAGGGTGGCAAAAGCAGGGAGGTTATGAGGCTTAATAAAGAAGGTAAGTGGAGCTCTTGGCATTTTAGTGTTAGCTTGTGTGGCGGTCTTCACAGGCTTTGGAATATAATGTGAATTGTTCTGCTGGGTACAGAGTGACTAAGGCTTGTCAAAAATTGAGCACGCCCGGGTGACTACTGCTTCACTGTTAACTTCCTTCCAAGTATAAATACAACTAGGGTGTGTGTGGGGGATGCAGACTGGGGGAGGATGGAAGGCAGAAGTTTACTGTACTCCACTGGAGTCCACATCCGAACCCCCTGATGGTATCTGCCATTCTCCTTGGAGCACCATTGGCCAATGGTGGTGGTGGGGTTTGAAATCCCCGAGTAAGGCGTGGGATACCCTTCACACGCATTCCAGCCTCCCTTGTGTGTAAATTCACAAGTTTTAATGAACCCCACATGGCGGATCATTCCAACAGCTACTTTTCCACTCTCGCTGAAAACCATTGCGCATGGCCAGCCATGACTGCAAGTGACATTTTGTGTCTGGGCGCGGATTGTAGGTGTATCAGTATGTGTACATAGATCCCTAGCCTGCACTTTTTCCCAGTCTGTGCTTCCCAACATACAAATTGTGATACCTGAAAAGGGACAGTGAATAGACAGATGAGCTCGGATTTGGGCCTGTGAGTGAAGCCCGTAATGCCAGACCTGGGGCGACACATACCTGTAAGTTACTTTTGCTGTTTGCAAGTCCACTATTTGGCACGCTGGCCTCTGGCTTCAAATGAAGCTATTTGGGAGGCCACTTTCTGCTTAGAGAAAGGACGGGTCCGTGTGAACTGTGATGCCCTCGCTGGAGTTTCAGTGGTGCACCAACTGGCTGAAGCTGGTGCTGGGAAGAGGGTGCGGGAGATCACTGGAAGGTGTCAAAAAAGTTCAGACATAATTTGGCCATAGGAGCATCTGCTCATCCATGATGAATGGAGAAAACGCCATTTGACTCTATAGATTGGTCCACTGGTGAGGGGTCTACTGGTGAGGGGTGTTGCCTGAGGAGGCGGATGGAAGTTGCCATTTGACTCTATAGACTGGTGTACTGGTGAGGGTGTTGCCTGAGAAGGCAGATGGAAGTTGCCTGGAAAAGTGGACCTCACTTTGCCGACTGACACCCAAGATTGTTGGTTCTCGGTGTCCGCATCCATTCTTGACTGCCCGGTGAGGAAAATTTGTTCTTCTGGAAAGAATAATGCAGAGGTTAAAAATGCATATTCAAGGGCAGTTCTCTGGCTCCATGTGTCTGCTAATTAAATACTTTGGGAACAAAACATTATTCTAAAGATATTTGCTCCTCAGTATCTTAGCGTGGTTTTGACGTGTGTGTTTAGGATGCACGAGGGAATGGTGTCAAGTGGGCTCCTCACGAGTGTCAGCTTATTTGTGCTAAATGTCCATGTGTGTTGGCAATGGAAAGGGATCCCTAGTGGTTCTTATTCTTCTCAGGTCTTGAGCCACTTCGAGAGCTGAGCTCTCAAAGCTCCAGCCTTTTTTTGCCACGATGAAGGTGCAAAAGCCTGTATGTTAAAGTTGACGAAAGGCTGTGGCATGCATGGGATTGACCCCTGGTAGCCCTGGGTGACGAATTGGGACCACAACCCACAAAGCTCAGATTCTCCGGCCACCGCTATCTATTTCAAAATACTCTTGTTCTCAGATTCTCTTTGCGGCACGAGAAATGGATTCTTTTAAGGGAAAATGAAAAGCTCTCCTTCCCTCAGAAGTCACAGATGTTACGTCTTACTTATTATGTCCTCTGTCCTGCAAAGGTACAAAGATTTTGCTTCTCATTGAATGCGTCTTCATGGGGGATACCTGCCATTCAGTCGCCATGCAGTTGGCTTCCACGGCCACACATGGACTTCCTCTCTTTGTTGTGGGCCTGGTGGAGTGGCCTTGGTTGAGAAGTTGAGAAGTTCTGAGGTCATCCTGGTATAGCAAGCACAACTTTCCTTACAGAAAAAAAAAAAATCTGTGCAACAAATACATGTTCCGTGGTAAGAACTTCCAGGCTGGGACTCTGTGCTAGAGTGTTTGGTCACACTGGGCCTCCTAATACATGTTCCAGGTAAGAACTTCCAGGGTGGGCTTGGACTCTGGGTTAGAGTGTTTGGTCACACTGGGCTTGTTGGAGTCACAGGTGTGAGGCCTGAGGGTGGGTAGATATTTGTGGAGGGCCGTTCATCGCAGGACATAGTGGCCCTGTGGGACTCTGTTCATCTGTGTTTATGAATATGCATGACTGGTGCGGTTGGCTAGAAACAGGTCTTGAGAAGAAATATGGTAGTAAAAGAATAAAAGTTGAGGGTTGAAGTTGAGAAATGGCAGGATTTCTGTTGTGGAGCCAAATATGTGACATAGAATTTACCATTTTAGGCTCTTCTGAGTACGTAGCCCAGGGGTATTTGCGACATTACCACTCTTCCTTCGCCCAGAAACTCTGCACCGGCACATGTGTGCCGACTTCCCATGTCCCCCTTCCCATCAGCACCGGCTTCTTCCATCCCCCTTCTGTCTCTGTGAAGGCTCCTGGTCTCGGTTCCTCGTGTAAGTGGGACCACACAGCATTTGTCACTTTGTACTGTCTTCTTTCTCTTGTGTATTCAGGATTTATCGGTGTTTATGATGTATAGGTAGAGTCATGTCCCATACCATATACACTGCTCACCCGTTGGCTGTGTGGGTCAACCTTTGGACGGTTGCAAAGACTGATTTTATGAGCGTTGGTACAATGCGATCGTCTCTTAGACTGAAGTCAGAGAGGGAAGTTGGACTGGAAATGGGAAATAAGAGTCATTTTGCCTGCTGAGCGTTCTCGCCATGGCTTTGGAAGGTACTGTAGGCACTAGCGGACTTTTGGATAACCTGGTAGTTGCAATATCATTCCTGGCACATCCCTGGTCCCACTAACCTTCCTTTGCTGTGGCTGTTCACCTGTGTTGAGTAGAAGCTCTGAGCCAGAGGCTCCATAAGGAATCTTCTCCTCAGCTTTCTTATTCCCTCTCAAATTACAGTTTCAAAGAACTCAGCAAAGGCAGTTGAATTGTAAACTGTTGCTAATTCCTTTTTGGCCTGGGTTTATGAGGGTTGCCTTAGAGTAGCTTTGCTGCAGGGTGAGCCAGGGCGAGTTGGGAGCCAGCTCCCCACTTAGGCCCTGGAGAGAGGTTCACTCCTCTGGGCTGATTCTCCAGCTGTAGAGCAAGGGTTTGGGACTAACTGCCCACCACAATCCCTCTGAGACCTCTGTAGTCGGGCTTCACTAGTCAGTGTTCCTACCTTTAAGCTGCAATTATGCTGAACAGCCTGCCTCTAAAGAAACTTAAAAAAAGAAAAAAACAACAACAAACAAAAACCCCCTCATGTTTAAAAAAATCAAACCAAACCAAAACAACAACAAAACAACCTTAAGTGACGTCAGAAATATTGAGAATATCTGGGTATATCTTCTCAGTTTTTAAAAGTTTATCTCAGTGCTGACAAAAAAAAAATCACTGTGTTGCCTGTTTACTAGAAACAGTCGTGAATGGTTTGGGGTCACAGACCTCACAGAAGAGGGGCTGAGTCTAGACCACAGTAGAAAAGCGGGACTGAGTCCAGACCCCACAGAAGAGAGGGGCTGGGTCTAGACCATAGCAGAAGTAGAGACCTGAGTTAAACACGCACCACAAATGTCTTCTTCCTATGAAGAACACTCTAGCCTCAGCTTGAGTCTGTCAAGCCATGAGTTCTCCTTAGAGGAGAATTCCAGGAACCTTGCTGGCCCAATCGTCCTGAGAATTGAGTTGCTGATAGAAAATTCCAAGGAAGGCTGTTTTCCTGTGCTAACTCTAACTCTGTATGCCACACTCTTCTCTCCTCCAGTGTGGTAGGTGATGCCTGAAGACTTTCCCAGGCTAAAGTCCTACTCATTTTGAGAAGCTGCTCTTGTTACTAAGGGCCTCAACTAACTTTTTAAAAAAAATACCAACTCCTAGACTAAAGAATGGGATCCATGTGTCTCAGAAGTGACCTAAACTATAAAACAGATGTTAGCAGGGAGTGTGAATGAAATAATAGGAGAGACCTCAGCATACAGTAGGTGCCGAATGCATGCCTACTTTCATTCCTTTTTATCATTAGGAATGTTACCATCATTCATTACTGAAACTAGTTCGGTAAAATGGTATTATTTTAATTACCATGAATTTTTAAGTAATCTGTGGTAAAAAAGAAAAGACATACTGTAGGAAGAACTTCAGTTTTAGAGCTTGGCATGCTATGATTTTATTATGATTAATGATTTAAAAACAATTTATGTGGACATAGTGTTTTTCATAGACTGCAGCTAGAAGTGGGTTTCATTCAAAAGCAGAAAAATACTTAGGTACTCGTGGCTTCAGAACACGAGGAGTTGGTTTTGTTTGTTGTTTGTTTTTTTTCCTTTGTGGTGCTTTCTGAGATCTACAAAAATACATTTGAAATGATAAGTCGTTCCATTTATTATGGAGAAAAGTCAGTCCTCCAAGGACCTTTCTGGGCCTTTTGGAAGTCCGTACTTGCCTAAGAGTCTGTTCTGAGGTTCCCAGCATTTCATCTGGTGAAGGTAAATGAGAAATGCTTCCAGTCGCAAAGTGAGCTGGAGCAACAAAGCTGTGAGAGGCACTGGAGGAGCAGGGATGTGGGAGTGGGCTCTGCTTGGGCTCGGAGGTTAGGCTTGGAAGGGAGCCGCGTAGAGGGGAAAAGGGCAGCTGGCCTGGGAAGATGATGTATTCTTCTGACCCAAGCCAGGGAAGCCAGAGACAAGCCATGGAGATTTATGGGAAACTATCTTCAGCTTCTTTATCATTACCCAGACAACTCCGTTATCTATGCTAATAGGAGATGGGAAGGCCGGAGTCTGCAGATTACACAGATAAACCTCATTTTCAGTATTAATTTCATTCTTACACCTGCCCTCCTCCACTTCGCTGGGAGCAGCAAGATTTGTTTATGTCGGCCTTTTGTTGGAATTTCTGTTGCCCTGGGCTTGCATGGAAGGACAGGGGAGAGGGTGAGGCAGGGCAGTTGAAGGTGGTAGAGAGTAGAGAAGAGGAGGAGAAGTGAGGGTGTTGGGGAAAAAAGGTTTACAGTGGTACCCACCTGACAAGCAGAAGGCGGCTAAGCTGAGAAAGGGCTGCCAGTCTGTCCATCTGGGGAAATACAAAGCTTTGGAAACGAGCGTCTCTTCGTGGTTATGAGAATTTCCACGTGTCCAGATCCTATGTGGAGAATATGGTGTGGCTTTCCTTTCTTCCAGAACAGGAAGTTGGCTTGGAAACTGTATACAAAATACTGCCTTCAAGACTTGAGTTAGATTGGGCCTTCATCTTCTATAAGAATAATGGATTTTTTTTATTCTTTAGCTCTGAAGATGTAGACCCTCAAGTCATCTAAAACCTGCCTAAATGTAATCTCCGGGTTACAGAATTCTAGAGCATATACTTTACGAGAAAGTCTCTCCCGCATCCGTTTGTTCTGTATCTTCCCCAAAATATTCTGGTCATACATATATGTATTGAAATAAATACATATATGTACTTCCATAGCTCTTCCTGTATGAGTGACAGCTCCCAACTGTGGTCTAGCATGTTGTCCTCTCCTTCTGTCTTGGAGGACTATCTGTTAGTATAAAGGTGTAAGGGCAATAGAGGGCCTGGTTGTCTGTGCATAGGAAGGTGCTGCGCCTTTTTGGCTCCCTTCGTCCATGGAATCCACCCCCATTTCCCCACCCCCATGCACCAGCCCTGAGTGACGCTGGGACACAGGAGTGGTAGACACCATGTCTCTTCCCTGGGAGTCCTTCCTTCCTGGCAGCAACTACAGGCATCAAAACAGCCACAGTGATTGTGAGGGGCGTCTGGCAGAGGATGCTGTTGGAGAGCCTGAGAGGTCAGTCTTAGGGTAGACCCTCCCAGGAGAGGTTTTACTTTAGCTAAAACCCGAAGGATCAATGGAGGTTCTCATTGTGCAGACCTGGACAAGATGGAGCTGCAGGAAACAGTTTATGTGAAGGACCAAAAGTACTAGAGACTATGGAAGGCTTTTATTGCTGGACAGAGCAAAGGTGTCTGTCAGTTTTCCCATCTGGTATGTTTTGAGCCAGGTATTCCTTGCGACAGGGACCATGGTGTGTGTTATAAAATGTATAAAAACGTCCTGTGCTTTTTGGATTCCTGTAGTGGCTCTTCACCCCTCCACCCCTCCATGTGTGCCAGGGAGGCACAGTGACCTGGCAGAGAGTCGCTAGAATAAAGCAAAGCTGGAGAGGTAAGAATACAGGAAAATAGAGAAAATTCAGGGGTATTTTGTTACTATTCCATGTCTTGGGCCTACAGCCCATAAATGAGTCAGCCTTATCAACTGCCCAGCAGGTCAAATGGACTGTGGCTCTCAGCAGTGCTGTGGCCAAGCTGAAGAGTCTAAGAGACTCCAAGAGACAGGCTTGGTCTCTCCAGGAACTCCTCCAAAGTCTCCCAGCCTGTGGCTCCCTCCGCAGTCAGCAGTGACAACAGTAGGGTGCAGGCCCTTGTGGGATTGGCCTAGTCCTCCCCTCATGATGGGGACAGGAGGATTCTAACAATGGTGACATTTGGTATTCAGTGGTCCCTGATGTCAGAAGCACCCTGGCAAAGCATTCAGATTTCTGTTTATGTTGAAAGTCAGACTGGAAATACAACTGGCTTTCTCCGCGGCTTGATTACCCATGGGATGTGCCTGAAATGGGGGTGAGCAGGAAGAGAACAGAGCAGCTGGCTTCAAGATCTCCACGCCGAGGATTGCGAGGCGTGGAGGGCAGGGCCAGGCCAGGCTCTTGACTGCTTCTGATGTGTATGTCACGTGCTTGACAGCATCATCCAGGGCTGTAGGGCCGTGTTGACCTGTTCAGTTACCCGCTGTCGGGGGCCTGTTGTCTTCTGCTGCAGAACTGATGTGGGCAAGTTAGATAGGATGGCTTCTCCAGGCTTCTGTGTGGATCACGTGCCTGTGCTCTGGGCTTACTTTCATTTGTGACGTTTGGCTTCATCCCTGACGTCCTGAGTGGTCATCCAATTGTAGCGGCCAACACGGTGAGACTGGGCCCTGATCAGCTCCTTTGTTTTTATCTGAGGACCCCACACCCCAAGCAACCTAGTGTTCACATCTGGGAAAGGCGGTCTTTCAGTGACCGCAGCAGTCAAATGTGGCTGTCATAGAAACAGAGCATTAGCCGATGGCTTGGATCTTTGCTCAGTATTGTAGAAAGCGAATAGCAAGGGTGGGCTTCGGTGTGTGTCTCTTCCAAAACTCAGTCTAGGGTCCTGCAGCAATGGGCTTCCTGCTGTGTCCTGTGGCAGGGCTCAGACTGGCTGCCTCTGCCCAGTGGACCTGACTTTGAACACTAAGACACTGAAACCTGATAAGGAGAACTTGGAAAGGCCCTTCCTGCAAATGGGCTTGGGCCTAGGCTTAGGATCCTAAGCAGTGGAGGGCTTAGCCTGGCTTGCCCAGTTGCTGCAAGAAAAGCCAGGGTTCCTGTGTGGATAGAGCATGTGTTTTCATGTGGTCGCTTTATCTTTGTGGTTCCGCCTCCCCTGCAATTCCACCTGCTGATTTTAAGGGCTCGTTCGCTTCATGAAAAGAAGGGAACGAAGTTCTTGGCAGGGCAGGACAAACTGGCGCGAGGTCGCTGTGATCTGAGGGTCCGTGAGTCAAAGATGGGCTCCAAACACACAAACGGTGGCACTGACATTGTGCTGACTTCTGCAAAGCCCGTCATGAGTTTGTGGATGTTGATGGTATAAGGACACCCTCAACAGGGAGCAGTGTGACCTGACCCGAGCAGGTCATGGGGTCTGGGGCTAGGCAAACAGGTGATGGTGTTGTGGGGGCAGACGGTAGATGGTTGGGACACCTCCCCTTACCAAGGTAATGTCCAACAAACTTCTGAGAAGTATATTGACCAAGATTGGAGGCCCAGCTCCATGGTAGAGCATCTGCCTAGCATGCACAAGGCCCAGGTTTCAGCTCCCTGTCCATCCTCCTGCCCCGAATGTGCTGGCCTCACAAGGATAAAATCTGCCCCAGCCACTTCTGTGAGGTCCCTAGAGGAATCTGGTTTGTGTAGACAGAACAGGATGGTGCATCATGGGGGCTGGAGCTGGAAATGTAAAGTTTGTACTTAGTGGGTCCAGAGTTTTGGGTCTAGAGGCTAAAAAGGTTGAAAGTGGCTGGTGCTGAGGGTTCTGTGACAGTGTGAATGTGTTTAAAGCCACCAAACTGTGCACTTAAAAATAGCTACAGTGGTTAATGCTACGCTGTGTATGTTTCTCTACACACAGAGAGTTCATTGGCATGGCAGCCTTGGGAGTTTCATGCAGCATTATTTAAAATTTTGACTCAACCATTTCCCAGCTGTGTGTTAATTTCAGATTTAATTTCCTCATTTTCAGAACGGAATAATAGTTCCTCTCAGAGTCGCTGTAAAAATAAATGAGATACTATCTGGCATCCTATAGGTATCGGTAACGTAAGCTACGCTTACGGTCCTATCTTACCGGATACTCAGGTCCCCTTCTTCGTGTTATCCAGGGTGCGAGTCCCAGGGCACAGATTGTATCAAGATTGTTTCAGGAGTGGGCCAGGACACTGACTGAGTACCTGACACTCGGCCATGTTGTCACCGGGTCCTCATGATCACCCTGTGAGAGAAATCCTCTTCTTAGCTGGATTTTAGAAACCGGGGAGCCAAGGCTCAGAGGAATTGGCTCACTTACCTAAATGGTTCAACCGAGAAATAGGGGAGCTGGGATTCAAACCCTGAGGCTGGCTGATCCCAGAGTCTGTACTCTCTAATCCTCTCTCTCCTTCTTGGAACAGAAGTGAGACTGAGGAGACAGTTAAGAGTGCCCACGTGGGCTTCTGTGCGCACAGGGCGAGGACCATAGGTGTTGCTCCTGGACACCTGGCTTGTTTCACACAACCCAACCCTGTCAGGGGGTTGTATCCTTTCAGCAGAACAATGCAGAGAGACTAGCTGTCTGTCCCCCTTGCCTTTGTAAGATCCATGGCATCCCATCCACGATGGGCCTTCTCATCCCAAGGCCCCAGCTTTGGGCCTGTGTGGTCAGAGCACTGGCCCCAGGGAAGCAGAAGAGCTGATGCAAACCGTTCCTTTTTAGAAGAAGGTGTTAGCAAAGACGGTTGCCAAGCAACTCTAGGGGCATCTATCTACAGTGATGATGTCTCTCTTTTTTCCCCCCTTTGAACATCTTCTGGGCTGCTGTTCAGTTTGCTCTTGGCGTTGGAATTGTTAGTGTTTTCATGAAGGGTGTGCTCCTTTGGGTGACTGAGTGCGGATAGCTTTTCAGTGCCTGTCAGTCACAGTCAAGGTGTCCTTTTGATGGCGCTATGCCTGCTAAGTGGGTGTGAAAGTCCTTTGCCTCCTCCAGCCACAGCATGCCCTGGCTGTGGTTGGCTCCAGGGCAGCGATGAAGGGGAGGCTTTGGACTGGAGTGGCAGAGGAAGACAGACTGTATCTCCAGCACGAGGACAGGATGAGGTAGCCGTGTTCAGCCCCTGTCACTCTGGATTTTGTCTGCACGTCACTACCCAGGCCGCTTGAGCATTGTGTACGGGATGCTCTTGCTGGCCTCAGAGATGCTGTTGTACCTCCCACCAGAGAGTCTCTGTGTGACGTTTTCTTCAGCCCTGTTGCCGTTCCTGCAGTCCTTCCTCTGTGTGGGACTTCAGTGCCCTGGCCTGCTGACAGGGGACCTTTATTCCTTTCTTTATTCTCCTGATAAAGGTCATAGTATCATGTCCCAGACTAGGAGGAAGTGAGCGAGCCATTGGAAAATGCCACTGGTTACCTTGGGGTAGGGAAAGCTCTGTGTGGCCTTTCTATGACTAAGAGCCCCGTTGGCCGTGATCCCACCCTTCATCCCATCCCTGGAAGCTTCCCACACCCCCCTGCATTCTTCCTCACCATCCTCTGCACGAGCAGGATGAGGCCCAAACAGGACGCGTGTGTAGATGAATGCCGTCACTTCCTGTGCCTGACACAAAAGACTAAGTTATGGCGAAGACAGACCCGGAATATAAAAATCAGGTCTGAGCAGATTAAGGGTCTCCCTGTCCTCCAAATGGAGTTAATGGTGACTTCTGTAAATCAGATGTGTCTAACCTGTGGTCCATGGTCCGAGTGCATCCCGGGCCAGCCGAGAATACGCTCAACACATTTGTAGGTATCCGTGTCACAGTCAGAAGGCTGGACATTCCTGCTTTAGCCAGTAGACGGCCTGTGAGCCCTGAGAAGCTTGTTTCCTTTAGAGGGGCTAGCAGCATGCATGCTTTCTCCTCGTCTGCCCCTCGTGTGACTCCTTGTTGACCCAGGTGCCTGCTCAACCCTTACCATTCCCTCTGTGGAGAATGGTCACCAACCCCAGCTTCTCGGCAGACTGCTCATTCTCTGTCCCCGTCCTCCAGCTCCCCTCAAGTGTTTCTGTGGACCCCCATACTCTCTTCCCCCAAAGACAGAGCAGATGTGTGCTCTCACTGACCCACCATCTTTAAAAAGCCTCCTGTCTGGTGAGAGCAGTTCTGACTTCTGTTCCCTGGTTCTGCTCCTGGACTAGCCTGTCTCCTTGACCCAGACTATTATACTAACTTAGTATTCAATTTTCCTGTGTTCCCCCTTCCCTGCATATCACTTCAAATATTAATCTCCCCCAAAGTTTCATTTATCAGGCGCTCAATGAATGATCACTTTTCATTCCTTCTCTTTTGGTGGCCTCAGGTACCACAGGCCTCCCGATCCTGCACTCAGTCCCGTCCTGTCCCAGCAGGTAGACGGCCCTCACAGGTGTCTCTGCCGCTACGAGCTTCCCTTGTTCTTACCCCCACCCTCTGCTGCTGGAACCAGCCTGCGCCTGGAGATAGTGTCCCAGACTCCTGGGCTGTATAGCCTGTACGTTCCCCTGGACACGGTGCTGCAGGCTAGATAACATCCCAGACTCTCAGGCTGTATGGCCTGTATGTTCCCCTGGACACGGTGCTGCAGGCTAGATACCGTCCCAGACTCTCGGGCTGTATGGCCGGTACATTCCCCTGGACACGGTGCTGCAGGCTGTATCCACCCTGCATTTGGGATCTCAGTTCTTAGAGTTCCTTTCACCTTTACACGGGTGCCCGAAATCAAACTCAGGTCATCGGGCTTATATGGCTCATGCCTTACCCATTGAATCATCTTTCTGAAATGCTGAGAAGTTCCTCTTTCAATATGTAGAGGTAAACTCCACCCTACACCTTCCAATTCAGTGTCAACATTGACATTTCTCACACAGAAAAAGATGGGATGCCATCAGAGTCCCTGTGTACACACCATGTAGACTAAAACAGTGGTCTACATTGTGTCTTGTTTCATTTTGTGTGTGTTTATAAATATATATATATATATATAATGTATACATAAACTTATTTATATATAAAGCATATCCATCCAGTTCTTGATAAGGAATATGCAAACATTTCTGTAAGGTTTTAAAATAAGCTGCGGACCTAATGGCATGTCACCTCTGTCTGTTGCTTTTGCCGCATCTTGGCGGTGTTTTCTTTAGCTAACACACTTGAATTTTCAGGGCTTCATCTTATACAAAATATGCTATACATTGCAAAGATGGTTTTCCTTCTGCAGTGAGACTGTCATTGTGTGGGGAGCGTTCTGGCTCTCAGCGACCTCTCTACTCCATAGCAGGGAATTTCCTGGAGCTGCCTTGGCATCCATCAGTGGTCCTTCCCTGGATTCACTGTTTCTTCACAGGGGGAGTAGGATGATCATTGGCAGACTCTGTCTTTCTGACCTACTTTTTCTGGCCGGCGTTCTCTGTAAAGAAGACCTCATTCTGACGAGCAGGAAGGAACCACTCCTTTAAGTTTCTCTTGAAAGGCAGAGGAAGGCTTTCCCTTTAATTACCAACTTTCTGAGATTGGCGTTGAACACCATGATTCTTAAGCTGGTGGGGGGGCGAGGTCAAGGATCGGTGTGCTGGTATTTCCAGATGTGTGTGTTGTGAAGGCAAAGTCACGTGGAAGTCCCGGGGGGAACAGTGCAAGCCTGTCCTGGTCGGTAGAGCCTGAGTTTTAAATCATCGAGATGCATTATCCCGTGCACTCAAGGGGCCCTCTGCTTTAATTTGGGGAAGGAAGAAGATAATTACACTTAAAATAATCTGGTTCTCACATTGCAGAGGGAGTATTTATTTAGCCTGGGCTAGGTGAACCACTGAGTCAGATAGCAGATACAGGTGAGCGATGCTCTTGTGTGAGGAAGCCAGGGTGCTTCCTGGATCCCTGGCTCAGCAGAAAACCACCGAGCACCCAGGATGTGGTTACGCAGGGCTGGGCCCTGGTGTGGTATGACGAGGAAACAGCCTCGGCCATTACCCAGGAACTCATCGTGCAGCTCACTGGGGTCCCTGACACCGCACAGAGGATGTTGTGGGGCTCGGGATCCCAGGCGAGAAGGAATAGACTTCAGCCTGTGGTCAGCAAGACCTTTGACATGAGGGCAGGGGCTGTTTTGCTATGCTTCTGCCTGGAGCGCAGTAATGGTGTGTTGTAGAAGCCAAGTTCAGGTTGGAAGGGAGGGAGGAAGGAAGGGCAGATGGACAGATGGAAGAACACTTCAGGTAGAGACAGCAAAAATGGCTAGAACGTGGAGAGTCAGTGTCCCGGGGAAGAGCTGCAGAGGCCTTTGGTTTACCAGAAAGCAACTCTTGGTAAAGGAAACTATGGTGAAATTCCATCAGGACCAAACAGAAACCACAGCTTCATCCATGCGATGGACTATTGCAGACTTCTATGGGATTTCAAGGAAGCAACCTCCTCTTCCTCCTCCTCCTCCTCCTCTTCCTCCTCCTCCTCCTCCTTCTCTTCCTCTTCCTCCTCCTCCTTCTCTTCCTCTTCCTCCTTCTCCTCCTCTTCCTTCTCCTCCTCCTTCTCTCCTCTTCCTCCTCCTCCTTCTCCTCCTCTTCTTTCTCCTCCTCCTCCTTCTCTTCCTCCTCCTCCTCTTCCTCTTCCTCCTCCTCCTCCTCCTCCTCTTCGTCTATAATATGTATGTACCTTCTGCTTTCTCTTTTTGGAGTTCTGAGGACAGACCTCTCTCTCTTTCTCTCACACACATATCTTTAGGTTTTTACAATTAATCCATTCCTGTTGGTATTTTGATGAAGATTTAGCAACCTACTCTAAAAAGTTGCTAATTACAAATTTGACTGATAAAATGCTGTTTAGCATACAATTGATCAATAATAAAATATTCTAAACTGTTACAAATTTCATCCCATCCAGTGATTTTTTTTTTTTTCTGAATTCTCAGTCCTGCATCTCAAGCTGTCAGTGTGGACTCAGAGGTGAGGCTAGTTACTGCCCTGTTAGAACGTCCACAGCACAAATACAGTGTGAACAACTTCTTGGGCAGTAGTTAGCAATGCAGACCCACTGGCTCTATGCAACTGTAGTCTGTTTTTATATTTCGAATTTTATTGCAGATCTTTGGGTGTAGGTAGTTGGTAGAGTGCTTGCCTAGGATGCTTACAGCCCTAGGTTGAGTCTCCCGCAAGGAATAAAGCCAGGCACGGTGGTGGTACGTGCCTGAAATTCTTGCACTTGGGAGGCGGAGTCAGGAGAAGCATAAGTTCAAGGCCAGCCTGGAGTAGCCTTTGAAACTGTGTGAAGAGAAGGGAAGGGGTTACTGGCGGAGAGTCATGCTTGTTTATGTGAGTACTGTCTGGGGTTGCTCTTGCACAACTGTGACTGAGTGAAGTCGTGAATACAGGACCTTATGGCCCCAAAGCCGAAAGACATTGCTGACAATACTACCTGTTTCTAGAAAGTTATTAACCCCTGCTCCACCCGTCCGTAGTTGTACAGTATGCCAAAATAAATAAGAAATATTAAGTTGTGATTTTTAATGTATCAAATTGTAAGATTATCTCGTATAACTTTTAACTATTTAAAGCACCACGCTGTGTGCTGAGGGCCTGAGCTTCTGGTGCCAAAATAAATGAAGCTGTCACCATGAGGCAGCTGACAGTACCAGACTGGACGGGCAGCCACAATAAAAGAGATTCTCATTGCTTCTAATTGTGAATTGTAGTCTAATTGTCCATAGAAATCAGAAGAAAGCAATTTTGAGGTTAGTGTTCGTATGATTCCTTTTCCCTCTTTGGGTCTGGGGTTTGTTTGTTTGTTTTGTTTTGTTTTGTTTTTTCCAAAGGGATTTTCCCCAGAACTAATTTAAAAGCTCAGTACAGCATGGTTTTCTTACCAAATTTTGTGAGCATCTGTCTCAAGCCCATTTAGCCCCTGACAGACGCCCAGCCACCCTCAGAATTCCCACAGATGTTCTGCATCCA
This sequence comes from Ondatra zibethicus, assembly GCA_004026605.1. NCBI lineage: Eukaryota > Metazoa > Chordata > Mammalia > Rodentia > Cricetidae > Ondatra > Ondatra zibethicus. The sequence goes on along the minus strand of PVIU01007653.1, from coordinate 26,327 downwards.
GAGAAAGGCTCACTTCCTGGTGCTTCGCCTGGAGCTGGAGGAGAGGTGGGCCCACCAGTTGCGTTTCGCTGGGGTTTTCCTTGCCGCCATTTCCTGTCGGTTGCCTCTGAATGGATTGCAGATGGTCAGAAAAAGACTTCTTGGCACGGGGAGAGAGGACCAGTATCCAGCGCTTTGTGGGAGAGGATTTATAACAGGATGGCACTTTATGCCTACTGAGAATGGGCCTGGCTGCCGCAGGCCTGTGGGAGAATCTGGCTGCCTGAGGAGCTGCGGCTGTGAGCAGAGGGCGGCCGGAGTCAGGCCATGGTGACAAGGCCAGGGGACCCTTCTTCAGTGAACCCCAGCTCCTTCCCCGTCAGAAGATATAAGTCTGGGGAATGGTATTCTGAGGGATTTTTTTTTTTGGGTGTGGAAAACCAACTCTCCCCCCTAGACTCAGATAATGTTGCAATTTCTCTTTGTCTTGCTTTCTCTTTCTTTTGCCACACTGCAATAGAATTCACTAACCTTTTAAACTTAAAAATATACATCGTGAAAAATTTAGTACTTGAGCCATTCTAAAATATACCTCTCGGTGGTACTGGATACATGGATGGGGTGTATGACCCCACCGCCATCCGTTTCTAGAACTTCTGCAAAGTTCAAACCAGAGACTGTCCGTTAACCGGTAGCTCCCTGTGCTCCCTCTCGGGCCTGCTTTCCGCGTCTATGAGGAGCTGGTTTGTCAGTTCCAGACCCCTCACGGAAAAGGGATCATTTGGCATTTCTCCTTTTGACCTGACTCTTTTTCAGTAAGCAGGGTGCTTTCGAGGTTCATCCATGTTGAGCAGAATGTTGGGGATTTCTTCCTTTTCTAAGGTTGAACACGATTCTGTTGCATGGACGTTACTACATTTTGTTTATCCACACCATTTGCCTTACCAGAATTTGAGTTTGTTTTCCTCCTTTTAATTTTTTTTTCCGTCATTGGTGCATGATATTGCTTCATGCCCACGTGGGGACATGGAGAAAAGTGGTTTATGAGGCGGGATCGCTTTAGTCCTGTCCAGGAGGCAGAGCACGCTACCTCCATCAAAGTTTACAGGAATGGACTGCAGGCCCCTGCACTGGCTGTATGCAGGGCTACCTGCTGGGGGTTCAGATAAAGCTGACATTCCTCTTTCCAGGCTGTGCAGCCGTTGGGAGGTAGCACTGAGATCCCAGAGGCCTTTGGTGCTTTTGCTTTCTGAGGAGGAAAGGGTAGGAAGCCTGAGCTCACTGGGTGAAGACCGTACAATGGGGCAGTGAGCGAGCTCGGCTGGCCAAGGACCGATGACCTGCGTTCGGCTCACAGGACCCACAATGAAAGGAAGGAATCAACTCCTGAAAATTGTCTTTTGATTGTCACATGTGGGTCACAGGACACACACACATACATACCATACATATGTGGGTCACAGGACACACACACACACCATACATATGTGGGTTATAGGACACACACGCATACACACACTGTACAATACATACATGGGTCACAGGACACACACACACCATACATATGTGGGTCACAGGATATACACCATACAATACATTTGTGGGTCACAGGACACACACACGCATACACACACCATACATATGTGGGTCACAGGACAGACACACACCCAATATATATGTGGGTCACAGGACACACACTCGCATACACACACCATACAATACCTACATGGGTCACAGGACATACACACACACACCATACATATGTGGGTCACAGGACACACACACACATACACACTCCATACAATAATATGTGGGTCACAGGGCACACACACACACACACACACACACACACACACACACACACACACCATATATACCACGAATAATAACAACAAATTTTAAAGGATTCCCAAATTGGGTCTCCCTCCACCAGAAGACATGGTGCAAGTGGCCACGAGTCACTTGAGGTAGGCCAGGGTCATATGGAAAGGTCCTGTACAGTAGAGTCTGTTGGGAAGATGATGCCAAGACCCAGCAACGTTCTGGGAGAGGAGGTGGAGGCAGGGCCAGGACCAGGTGTGACAGCGTGACTCTGAAGGTGGTAGGACTTCCAGAGAACACGGCTGGTTGGTGGCCCAGGAAGCTGAGGAAGAACCGGGGAACCTCCTGAATGGGAGACACAGTGACTGGCCACGTCTGTCTGACCAACGATGGGACAGAAGGAAGGAGAAACGAGGTGGCAGTGTTTCATTAATAAAGGTGTTATTAGCACGTGCAGTCCAGCATGGGGCCACACTAGGGTGCAAGTGTGGCGGGAACAGAACAGCCGTTCCTGACTACCCCAATTTCATGGTAATTTGTGGAGATGAGACTGTGTGGTGTGTGTGTGCATTTTTATCCAGTGACAGGGACAGGTCCTTTGCTGGTTGTTTCTCTATGGCAAATTACTCCCTTGTAGTTAGAAATGTATGTATATATTTATGTATGTATGCATGTATGTATGCATATGTACTTAAAGAAACTTATAGCTTATATACAGACATGACAAGGAAGGAGAGCCATGTGGAAAGGGGATTGACAAGCAAGGGCATATGCTGCTTTAAAGGTGAACTTGAGGGCTGGAGAAATAGCTCAGCGGTTAAGAGCAATGGCTTCTCTTCCAGAGGAACTGAGTTCAATTCCCAGCAACGACATCATGGTGGCTCACAACCATCTGTAATGGGATCTGATTCTCTCTTCTTGTGTGCATGAAGACAGGTCACTCATATACATAAGATAAATAAATATTTAAAAACGAAGATGAATTTGTGGGTTGGGAGTGTAGCTCAGTGGTGGAGTGTTTGTGTAGCATGCCCAAGGCCCTGAGTTCAATCTCTGGAATTGCAACAACAACGACAGTTAAAATAGTTGGTCCTTGTTTCTAGTGTTCGTGATACTTTTCTCGTTTAAAGAGGAGTCTTCCGTGGTTTGGGGTGGGAGTTTCTACCAACATGATTAGAACTCAGGTTGCTCATTTGTTTTAAAATTGTATTGTGTGTGTGTGCGCGTATGAATGCGGGCACAGACTACAGTGTACATGTGAGGTCAGAGGACAGCTTGTCCTTGCACTCTCCTTTGTCACGTGGGGCCCGGGGATCGAACTCAATCAAACTGTCAGGTTTGGCAGCAGGTGCCCTCGCCTGGTGAGCCACCTCGCCAGCTCTCATCAGGTTGTATTATCTTTATTTTTTATTTTTTTAATTTTCAGACAGACAGGTGATCCAGCAGAGACACAGACAGATGATTCTGCACACTGCGTGGGGAGTGTTCTTTAAATTTCATCCGTGTGGATGGTTGGCAGGGGAGCAGCAAAGAAGGCAGAAGAATACAGGCTTTGCATCAGATCTTACTAACGTGGCTGCTGAGGCCCCCTGCTGCCTGCTTTCCCGGTGACTTTAGGCAAGCGTCTTGGTCTGAGTGGACTGCTCATGAGCCAACGTGACACACCGTTGAGGGCCAGGAGATGGTAGCTGCTCTTGTCCAGCTGAAGGGCGACCTAAGACGTCCAGGGGGTCACTGCTGGGCTGTACCTAAATGGAGGGGTGGACAAAGGGTGGGTTAGACTCTGAAATGGAGAGATTGGGGGAAACTGAGTTAAAGAGATGGGTCACAGAGAGGCTTGAGAGCTTCAGTGAGCGCTGCCGTGGTGGGGAGCGTCCTTCTGATTGCCTTGGCACCGACTTTCATCCTTTCTCGGCTGACCTTCATCTTGGCCTTAGACAGCGTCCCTGGTGAGGGCATCTGTGAATCCAGGGTGCCACAGGAAGTGGGGTGCCTGAGAGGGAGGCTTCTTCAGGGAAATGCATTTCAAATGGGCAGGCTCTTGGGTCTGGAGGTCCCTTTGTGCACAGAAGATGCTGGCATTTGACAGCGGTGGCCGCAGTGAGCACACGACAGTGGCCTGCTGTGTGCTGATCCTTCACCAGGCACAGGGGTTGGTCCAGGGTGAGCACCCTGTAGGCTCTCTGAGCCTTGCTTTTCCCATCTGTAAGGTGGAGTCACCGCAGGGGAGGTGAAGTAGATAGATTGGGGTGCAGCGATGAATGCCACGCTGGGTGAGCAGTTCCCCCAGTTGCTATTGAGTCTCCTTTGGCAGGAAGACTAGAGGACACTGGTTCAGAACAAGGCTTCCTCTTCACGCTGCTGCTGCCCATGGGCACAAAGGCTGGATTGCCCGAGGATGGGACTGCTTTTCAGGAAACCATCTAGAAATGGCCTGAGCCAGGAGCCTGGGGCATTCAAGCCTGGCCCAGCTTTCCTGGCCTTGGTTCTGATTCTAGGGAAAGGATTCTTTGGTCTGTTTACATTTCATCATTCCTGATGCACCAGTATTTATAATACGAGGGAAAAAAATACTTCCGATTAGTTCATGCCAGGAATCAGCCCAATTTTCGCAGTGTTGCAACTGTGAGAGATGGGAGAGAGCTGCGGCTTAGAAATAATCTAATACCATACGGTTAGAAACCGGAGTGGACAGGAAAGTTGGCATTAATTTTTAAAATAAAGCACACAATTTTAAGAGACCCTGAAAGCCCTTGGTACAGCGCAGGTGGTGAAGGTTGTGGACTTGTGTCTCCATTGCTGACCTATCCCTCTTGGACTCTGTTTAAAGAGTAAAGAGGGAGGGAGTGTTTGCTGCGGTTGACCTCCCCGCCAATCCAGATGGGACACACGAGGGAAGGAAATGGGTCAGACTTGAGCACACCCATTGTCATCCGGGGCCAGCACATCCTCAGGGAGCCCCATGGCCTCAAGCCACTGGTGAATCCTTGCTGAATTGTGTTCTTTTTGCCCAGGAGGCAGGAGGTGGCTGGAAACCAGAGACTCTGTCTAGTGAGTGGCTGCTTTTTGGGATTGGTCGTCAGCAGACCTGAACATCTCCCACCATGGTGTTTGAGTGGAGATTTAGAGGGTACCACTAGCTGGTTCCTGTCCTTAGAGAGGGTTTGCTCATCTCTGATCTGTCAGAAGGGATCTGATGGAGTACCCTCTTTCTTCCCGTGCATCCTCTCTTTGCCGTCTGTCCATCACCATGCAGGGATCCCCTGGTAGGTGTGGCAGGGTCAGGAACTGTCATCCTTTAACCAAGCCCATTGAGCTGTACAGTTCCTTCCAGAGGCCCACGGTGGTGGCTCCTTGTCCTCAGTGTGGGAGGGCCTGGGTGGAGGGGGCGGCCTCCTGGGTGTAGATTCGTGTAGATCGGTGTAGGTCTGCAGCCAGGAAGGAGCTCTTATTTGTTGGAGCTGTATTTCTGGGGATGGAAGGAAGGCGGTCACGTGATGGAAGTGTTATTCAGGAAGGGGTGGGATGAGGAGACTGGGGCTGCAGAAGGCAGGAACATGGTCCAGGGGACACACTCAGGGCTTTAGGGCAGGGGCCAAGGCAGGTGATCACGAGGAAAAATGCTCTCTCCACGGGTCCACTGAGCCCATTCAGGAAGGTTTGGGCTTCCAGGGATAAAAAGTCTTTTTTAAAAAATTAAATTCATCTTTATTTATGTATGTGTGTGCTCGCCTGCCTGTCTGGTTGTGCGCCACTTGAATGCAGTGGCTGTAGAGGCCACAGGGCGTGTCCGATGTGGGACTGGAGTTGCAGGCGGCTGTGTGTCTTCTGACATGGGTGCTGAGATATGGACTCAACCTTCATCCTCTCCAAGAGCACCAGGTGCTGCCCCTCGTTTCTTTTCTTAACACAAAATGACAGATCATCGTGGTAGAAAACACATATCAACAAAAGAAGAGACAGCGAATTAGCATGTAATGCTGGTAGCTTTGGACTCAGCCAGTCACTAGTTACTCTTCTACATCCTCGCGAGCAGCTACCTGGCAGAAACGGCTTAATGGAGGGATTATTTTTGTCTCGTGGTTTGACCCCCAGACTCTTGAGTAGATTGCATAACTATGGAGATGTGTGATAGGCAGGAAGCAGCGAGGAGCCAAACAGGCAAGACAGATCTCCCTCGTACACACACCTCTTCTCCACCTCCCTAATTGCCACCGTATTGTGAATCCTCCCAGAGATTGGTCCATTCATGAGGTTGGAGTCCTCAGGAACTGTCTCTGGGGTCTCCTCACAGACACACCGGAAGTGTGCTGCTGTAGTCTCTGGTGATCCTAACGCCAACAATCAAGATTAGCCATCACAGACCAGTACTGATTTTTTATATATGTCTTATAAATGCTGATTTTATATTGTTTTGTTATGGTGAGTACCTTTCTTTCCAAGTTATTAAGTATTTATCAGTTATGCACTCCATAATGTAACTCATTTTCTTGTTGTTGGATATATTGCTTTTCAGTTTTTTTCATTATTAAAAATAATATTGGAGTCAAATGAATGTCCCTCTAGCTAAGATATTTTTCCCCACACATTCTTATTTCTAGAAGGTATATTTATAGAAGGAGAATGCCAAGTCCAGATGAGGTATTTTTTGTTTTATTTTGGGGTACTAATTGCTAAATTGACTTCTAGACATTTTGCTTCAACCCCACCAGGACTATGATCTGAGACCAGTAGCCCACCAGAGGTTTCTCAAATGTTCTGCGACATGATAAGTTCAAATGTGCCTTTGTTTAATTTGCCCTTGTGGTCACTGGTGGTTTTGACATTCTTCACTTGCCTGCTAACCTCACACACAGTCTCCCGTGAATTGTCTGTCTATGGCTTTAGCTTAGTTGTGAATTGGTTGACATAGCCGCTCTTCTTTGATGATTTTACAAATGCTCTAATTTACCATACTTATCACTTTCCAATCTTGATTTTTAAAAAAACCTTAACACTCCAACTGGTTCATAGCTACCTGAATGACCCAAGTAGCTAAGAAAATAGAAACTCAGATTCCTAGGCCAGTGGCAGGAATCAGTGGCCGCGGGTAAGGGTGCCTATGTTAATAGTTATGCTGTGGAGACATGCCAATAATAAAAGCTGCTGTTTACTGAACAGCTATTTTCTTCCAGGCACCTCACATATTCAGCCTTTTGATCTTCCCACTGTGCACAGCTGCACAGGTGGGAGCAGGCAAAAACTAATTTGCCGAGATTTCATAGCTAATCTGTGGCTCAGCCAAGATGGAACTTGGGTCTTTCCAGTCTGCCAGACCCCATACCCTCTCTTGTTCTCGGGGTTAGCAGTGTTGTACAAATGGGGTCTTCCTCAACACTCTGCATCCAGTTGTGTGATGTCACCCTGTCCCTGATTTTATTTGTCCCTACTGCTTCTCAGTTGATTCTTGTCTGGGCTTCGTTGTTCTCTCTAGGCATCTCATCTGGACCTGTTCTCTAGACATCTTGTTTAGATCACTTCTCTAGGTATTGTTACGCACACAGTTTTTTTGTGGTCCTAGGTGTCTTATTGGACCAATCTTCTACTAGAAGTCCAGTGAATAATCAGGATGCAGTTTCTCTCTTAGACATGAGCATCAAAAGGCAAAACTCAGTGGTCTAGGGGCTAACTCCCGATTCTGTAACCTGTCAAGACAAGGGAAGAGCATGAGATAAGTGGTCCTCAAAGATGGCCTTGCAAGAAACTGCCTCCCAGATAGCTCCACCCCACATCATGGGCGTGGGAGAACTGGCCCCTGTGGTATGGGCCTAGGAAAACTGGCTCCACACCTTGCCTGAGCGGGTCTTGTCCGACCAGCTCTGCTGCCACCTAGACCTACATCCTGGTTGGCCCACGACCCCTAGCATCTACCACATTTAGGATCTGTGTGAAGGCCCTGGTCCTGTGGAATGATAACTGCAGGATCCCCACAACTCGGGGCGACAGCAGGATGTCCTAGAGGAGTATCCGTGGGGGTCCAGTGATGACGGTGTGCCGGAGACCTTGAACCAGACCAGGGAATGGCTCATTGCAATGAACAGTGTGTGGGTGGGGCTGCCTGGACAAAGGGTGCACTGTGTGACACCCCAGCTCCCAGTGCCTCTAGCATGAATGAAGAGGGGCTGGAGAGACGGAGGAGTGAGGTGTTCTGTGCGTGTGCGTGTGTGTGTGTGTTTTGCCTTGTTATTAATTGATTTTGGGGGAGATGCTGTAGGGGTGAAGGGAGGATATGGAGGGACTGGGAGGTAAGCAGGATTGGGGTGCATGATGTGAAATTCCCAAAGAATCTTAAAGAATTATGTTTAAAAAAGAAAAAGAAATATGCCTTCCAATGGCATCTCCCTCCACGTCACTTGGCTGATCTTTGGACTTCCTTTTATGTGTGTGCATTTAAATATTAGCTTTATTAATATATAATTCACCATAAAATGACCCCTTTAAAGTGATTAATTATGTGAGTTTTTTTTTTGTATAAACACCAACATATGCAGCTAACACTATTTTCTAAATCTAGAACATCTTTGTTTTTATTGCCCACAAGAGAAATCTGGGACCAGAATCTTACCAGGATCCCACTAGGCTCTGGTAGTAGATTGCTCTGTTGTGGGCATTTCATAGAAATACACCTATATAATAGATGGCTTTTTATGTATGGTTTCTTTCACTTGATAGTGTCAAGGTTTCTCTATGGTATAATATGTATCAGTACTTTGTTCCTTTTTGTAAGTAGTATTCCTTTGCAGGATATATCATATCCTGTTTATCCAAGCACCGGGTGATAAACAGTTGACTTAGGTCCACCTTTGGTCTATCATAAATTGTGGTATAAACACTGATATACTGTTTTTTGGGGGGGTGGACATATATTTTTGGTTTGCTGTAATACATCGTAGCTATGACTTTTTGAGCAGCTATCAAATGTTTTTCCAATGCACCTGCCCCATCCACCCTTTCTACCAGCAATGAGTTTCCTCATCGTGCCAACATTTGTTATTGTCCTTCATCTTATCATAGCCGTCCTGGTGGGCGAGGGGTGGAGTCCTGCTGTGGGTTGGGTCTTCATTTCACTGATAGCCACGGCCACCGTCTCATTGTGCGCACTGGGCGTATATTAGCAGCCTTCTTTGGAATTCCTTTTAAGTTCTTTGCCAGGTGAGGCCGCTTCTCTTTATCATGATTTACTGTTGTGCACTGTCCTCTCGGAGGCGCTGAGGCAATGAGCTTTTCACTCCCTTGTCGTCTAGTGGTCAAATGTTCCTTTTGTTGCTGGTGATTTGGGCATCGAATTTATGCCTGTACTTTCTTCCTGACTTCAGCACACACATTTCAGACTCTGACTCACTTTGAGTTTCTATGGTTTTTGTACGTGGGGTGAGGCCCAGGCCTGAGTCTGTTCCTTTTCATGTGTCTGTCCAGTTGTCCAACACTGTTGTCAAAGGTTATTACTTTTCTCAGCGGCAAGCTTTGCTTCTGGACGTCTGTTCCATTGATCCATTTGTTTAACTGTCCTGGCTACTGCGGCTTCACAGAGAGTTTTGAAATTAGGAAATCTGTGCTCTCCAATGCTGTCCTTCAGGGTTGCTTTGGCTTGAGACAGTACAAGACCCCCGAGTCTCCATATGGATTTCGGGATCATTTTGTAAGTTTCTGAAAGAAAAAAAAAAGGCAGCCGAGGTTCTCAGAAGGGTCATTCCATACCTGTGTGTCAAGCTGAGGGACTTGGACCACTGTTTTCGTGGCCTTTCCATTGCTGGGTTAAAATTACCAGCAGTAGCCAACTTGTAAAATAGGCTCATGGTTTCAGAGGTTTCAACCCCGACTCAGCCCTGTCACTTTTGGGCCTGTAAAGAGGCAGTTCATCATGGGGCTTGAGGGGTGAGACCATGGCAGACAGCTGGGAAAGGGAGCTGGGTCCTAATATCCCCTGGTAGGGCATGCCTCCAATGTCCCACCTCCCAGTTCCTCATTACAGTGACCGCTGCTGCACATTCAGGATCCACACTGTAGCCCTTTCCACACAGGCAAGGATGCCAGAGGCTTACATTTCTTCCTTGATTTCTGCCAAGTGTGTTTGCAGTTTGCACAGACAAAGCCCACACCCCTGGGGTTAACCCTGTTTGTAAGTGTCTTATGTTTGCATTGCTATGGTCAATGGAATCTTAATTTCATTTTCTGCTTGCTTACGACGAGGGCAGAGAAATGCAGCCACTTCTGGCATTGCTCGCCAGACTCGGGAGTTTTTGCATCCGTTCATTTTGTTAGGTTTTCTGCATATGATGATAATTTGTTTACAAAAAGAGGTGGTTTTACGTTTTATTTCCACTTACTTGGGTTGATTTTCAGAGATTGGACCACTCTTACGTTGACAGGATAAATTTCATTTGTTAGTGGTGTCTGAGCCTATTACTGAGTTTGGTGTGATAGAATTTGGTTGACAATCTGTGCACCTGCATTTTCTTGGCTTATGTTGTCTTTGAACTCTGAGTTGGAAAGTGTGCTGTGTGACTCACCCTGGAATAGAATATGACAAAGTGACACCGTGTGACGTCTGAGGCTGATCATAGGGGCGTCTTTCAACTTCTTTGTTTCCTGGAACACTTGCTGTTGGATTTCTTTCTTGGAATCTATCTTCTAGGCTGTAAGAAGCCTGAGCCACTTCGGGTATAAGCACTTTGGTGACAGCTCTAGCTGAGTTTCTCGTGACAGCCAGTCACACTTGCCAGCCATGCGGATGGGCCTCTTAACACCCAGCTCAACAGATCTGTCATGTGACCTAAAGGAAAACTGACCAGTGGAGTCTCCTTGGTCCTCATGAGAGATCGTAATGAGTTTTGGTTTTAAGCCACACAGAAAGCCTGGGATATTTTATTAAACAATGATAGAGTAAGAATCCATGAGCTTTGGCCACCACTTAACCACACCTTCCTATGAGAGCTCTGGGAGTAGACAGAAGGGTATTTTTTCTTCTCTTCTGTTTCCAGCACAGGCCTAGAAAAATTCCCAAGGGGACAGAGGCAGCAGTGAAAATAAAGAGGAACTTGAGGCCTGGGACACCACACCTGGGTGCCCACTCATGGTGGCCGTCATTCCATGACTGTGACCAAATCACCTAAGGGAGCAAGCAATCTTCAAGGGAGGAGGAGTTTGTTTGGGGTTGCAGTCCTGAGTCTCCAGGGCCGTTGATTCTGGGACTTGGATGATGCAGAATAGCAGTGAGGCAGGAGCCTGGGGCAGGAGCAGTCCACCTGGTGACAGAGAGAAAGAGAGAGAAGCAGCCCCTGGGACCAGGTGTAACTCTCAACGTGACCTACTTCCTCTTGCTAGGCAGCCTTCTCAAATCCATGCCAACCCAACAGACCACCATTTGATTGTGGCACATAGGAACTAAGCAAACAAACCTGTCTCTTGGATGTTAGCTTTCCCTGCTGTGATTTATGTGTGGGTCAACCTGCTTCTTTATTTAAAGGAAAAGGGCATAATTCATATACTGTTATCTCAGTTTCTATAATATTAGAAATACATGTCAAAACCACAGTGAGATATCACTCTGTATCCGCTAGGATGGAGAGATATGAATGTGTATTTTTTTAAAAAGCAAAAGGAAACTGTAACAGGGATGTTCACAGTAGCCCAAAGGTAGAAAAAGCCACATGTCCATACACTAATGTGGCACTGGTGAATAGAATGTGGTCTGTCCTACAGTGGAATACTATTTGTCTGTAAGAAAAATGAAGTATTGACACTTGCCACATTGTGGACACATTTTAAAAACATGCCAAGCTGGGTGTGGCGCACGCCTTTAATCCCAGCACCTGAAAGGTAGAGGCAGGTGGATCTCTGTGAGTTAGAGGCCAGTCTGCTCTACAGAGTGAGTTCCTGGACAACCAGGAACTGTTACACAGGGAAACTCTGTATCAAAACAAAACAAAACAAAAGCAAAACCAAACTAAAACAAAATAAAACCAAAAAAACCGTTGTGCCAAGTGAAAGAAAGAAGCAGTCCACTTACTCTGGATTCTGTCTTTGTGATATGTCCAGGAGAGAACAATTTATAGGAAATAGATTCCAGGTTGTCAGGGCCTGGGCAGAGAGAGGAACTGGGCAGGGTGGGATTTTCATTTGGAACGGTAAGAATATTCTGGATTTAGACAATGGTGATGGTTGCACCCATTGTGAATTGTGTACTTTTGAATGGTTCAAATGATGACTTCTGGTTGCATGAATCTTACTTCAAACATTTCCAAGACGAAGCTGTACTCCCTTCCATGGTTCTTGCTGTAGGATAACAGCCAGCATCATTTCCCCATAGAGCCGTTTTCCCAAGGCAGCAAGAGGGGCTCATGGGACAGTGGAGAATCTTGACATGGCCATGAAGAGTCTAGTCAAGGAGGCAAGTATTCTGGTACATCTTGCATTCCAGCTAGACAACCCCAGGCAAGCTCAAGCTGACGTCCTGCTTAAAGCCTCTAGAAATTAAAGAGCTTTCTTTAATAAACACTCGTAGACTGCTCGTTGTGTGCTAGGAATCAGGGTTGGTCCCATTTGGAAGCTGGGGAGCCAGGGAAACTGAGGGATAGGAACACTTGTTTAAGGTCCGTGAGCCAGCCAGCCACTGACTGGTCAGGGCTCTTGCTCCCAGGCCTTCTGGCTTAGCATCTGGGGCCCTGTGCTCTGTGCCATGCACACACACACTTCCCATGTTGTTTTGGGGATCTGGTGCAATTAGATACCGTGAAACTTATGACCACGAATGAGGTAGCTCACATGCCAGGCCCAAGGTTCTCCTGTCTCAGATATTAGCAATTAGATTTACAGGGAAAACACGTGGGGCTCATCTGCCCGAGTGAGTCATTTCACCCCCATCTTCAATGCCTCCCTTCTGGAGCTCACCAAGGAAATCAGGGTTGAAGAAGTTTTCTATGCAGAAAACTGTTCTCAGAAGGCTTATGTGGAGGTTTGGGGGTCATCATCACTCTATGGGGCCAGGGCATGGTGGCAAAAGGGATGGTGGGCCGTGGGGTGCTTCTACCACTAGATCAGGTAAACTAGAAGGGTGGCATGTGTCTAGAAAAGATTCCATAGCAAATGCATGCTGCTCCCTCCTGGGGCTTCCAGCCCTGGAACTAGAGCAAGCATTAGACAGGTCTTTAGAAGTCACGGAGGGCAAACTTTTCACCCTGGAGAAGACAGGGTAGAGCTGAAAGCAGGCGTTTTGGGTTTGGAAAATCACACTTGAGAGTCAGCGGTCAGACCTCAGGCCTCTAACTCTGGCAGCTCTCTTAGCGGGCATGCGTCCTCCCGCCTGGGCAGTCTGCAACTCCACCCAGCTCTTCTGCCTGCCGTGGCAGCTGTCCACAGCTGCCCCATTCTCTGGGACCTTCTCAGCAGCCTTCCGGTTGGTGTCCCCTCATGGGGCACTGCCTCTCTGTTCCGGCCTTACTGTCGTCGGGGCTCACAGTGCCCATCCCTCTGCCCTATAGATTGTCTTCACAATTCCCCAGGGTTTACTGGGTACTTATGCCTGTCTAGCCCCAGCCCTTCACTCCCCCGCCTCCCCTCCCCAGCAGTGTGTGTGTCCCTGTCCTCTGCAGGGACTTCTCTATGCTCTGTGCTTATCCCTCCCTTTCTCACTGCCACCGCTGTCCCCTTCCTACTCATCCACGAGGGCCCAGTTCAGATGAGGTTTCCCTGGCGCCACCTCCCCCTCTGCCCTGTGCTGAGTTCGTGGAGTCGGGGAGCTTATTCCAGGTGTCTGTGTTCCCGTACTTACCATCCCACGAGACTGTTCTTTGTCTCCCTCGTGGGCTCCGGGTTCTTTTATACAGAACTCGCATATCTACTCCGTTCCCCAGCCTGGCACATAGTAGGGGCTTAATCGCTGCGTTTTCCTGGTGGTGTGCACAGGCGCTCAGTGCCAAGGAAGTGTGTACCCCGAGGCTGCTGTCTCCCGGGGTATGCCAGTTCTTCCCTGTCTTCTGGATATTCTGAGGAAAGACTGGGGGTGAGGGGAAGTCTTTCTCACTTTGTGCCATGACTGCTAACAGCTGCCTGCCGTTCTGTTCCCCCAGGTGGACAATGCAGGATAGATCATGTGTCCTGCCAGGCCCACTTGTGCTAATCGGTGCCATCTGAAACCCAGTTCAAAGAGGAGGGGGTTTAACTGCTGGCATTCACATCCTTGTGCCTGGGCCATCGGGGATTGAGGGCCAGCAGAGTGTGCTGAGCTGGGGTGTGGAAATCCCCTTGTGAGATATAAAAGGCTTGAGTGGGAAGTCAGACCATCAGGCAACCATCTTCCACCTTTAGGTTTTGGTTTTCAAGTTCATGAAATCCAGAAGGTGGGTTATTTTTTTTTTCCTTCCATGCAACAGCTTCCTAAAACCCTCTCAGCTGAGCCGTTGCCTCTATCAGCCTGCCGTTTGGCCTTTGGAAAAGGAAGCCTCTGTATTTGTATCTAGAACACCCACAACCACCTTACGTCATGCCGTTGGCTGCCTTTGCATGGGTGGCTTCCCTGAAGTGGAGTGGGCAATTTGACTTCGAGAGGGACGCTTGCTTTCAGCAGAGATGTCCCCTCACGGAGGAACAGATTCTTCTGCCTTCCCTTAGGAGTGGCAGAGGTTCCTAAAGGGCCCCGGTCATAAGGGACAAAGAGGCAGTGGCGCACTCCAGCCAGCTCGTCACCCAGGCAAGCGGACTGACATTGCCTTGTGCCTGGACTCACAGACCTGGTTGCTGGGTTGCCCAGAGAGCCTGAAGTGCAGGTCAGTTTCACATTTTCCTGGGGCCCTGCTTCAGAGCCAGTCTAGTAGAGTGATTAGTAGGGAGGGGCGCTTGCCAGCCACGGGCCCTTGTTACTGTCTCCACGTGTTGGGCATGGAACTCATCCCTCCCCCGCCCCCGCCCAATTTCCAGACCCTGCTCCCTGCTAGGATTTCACAGGCCTGCAGATTTCCCTGTACCGTAGGTGACAGCCCTTGTGTGCAAATGCGGAATCCTGGGGGGCGTGGCCTTGTTGCGGTGGTTCCTCTCCAGAGCGCCAAGGTTGAGAAAGGGACAGAAAAGCTTTTTTCCGTGGAGCGCTTCCTTCTGGTTTAGGTGCTTTCCTAACAACCCTTATGCAAATAGCGGAGAAAAGTAGGAAGTGGTAAAATGTCCTCCTGCCGCAGGCTCTGCTGAAACCTTTTGATTTTTCCATCAAAAAGAAAATAAAAAACGGAAGGAAGGCAGACAGCCGGCCTCGGTGTGGCACCAGCGGACACAGCCTGGAGACCGGTGCCATTTCTCGGCTGCTTCTTGGAGGGCAGGGTTATGTTGGAAACCTGACCCACTGTGGGCCTTTGGTCACGTATTGCTCTTTATTGTCTACCCTGCCTGGGGAACTCTGGCAAATGGTGCATTCCTTTCCTATCTCTTTTGCTGGGGGCTAGAGGGAAGCTGTTTTCCAAGGCAGAAATCTTGCTTCAGTCTTTGCAAACCACTGTGAGGCACATCTTGTTTTTAGGACTGCCCCTAGCAAGAGCACGCAGTGTGTGGTACCATTCTCTGGAGCATAAATGATAAAACCCAGAGTTCAACCTGAAGGTCAGAAAAGCAAAGCAGCCAACCACCAGTGAGACCTTTTACCTCTACCAAATCTTCAGACAAAGAGGTGAGATCCCATCTCCACGAATCCTCAAACTCCAAACTACTGAGTTCCTGTCTCCTCCCCTTTATATACCTCTTTTCACCCAGTTCCTGTCTCCACCTCCCTAGTGCTGGGATTAAAGGAGTGGGATCCCAAGTGCTGGGATCACCTTTGTGTGAGCTCTCTTTCTATTTTAGACAGATTCAATCTCACGTAGCCCAGGGTGGCCTTGAACTCACTGAGATCCATCTGCCTCTGTCTCCCAAATCTTGGGATTAAAGATGTGTGCCACTGCTGCCTGGCCTGTATGACTGACTAGTGTGGCTGCTTTGCCCTCTGATCTTCAGGCAAGTTTTATTTATTAAAACATAGGTAATATACTACTATAATTCTCTATAGAGACATGATTTGCAAAGACCCACAGAGTCTAGGACCCCTCATCTCTCTCTCTCCCTTCCCTCCCTTCCTTCTTCTCTCCCTCCCTCCTTCCTTCTGCTAAGGTTCAAACACGCAGCTCCATGTTTGATCTACCAGGTGACCTAAAGTCCTTCCAAGGCTCAGTTTTCAAACTTCCAACCATTCTCAGCTTCCCTCTGTCATCAGATGCAGACGTGGGAGGGATATGTCTTCCCCGAATGACTCTTTTCCCTGCCCCTTTCCTTGGGGACTGGGGTCTGAGGTGGTGTCCTTGGCTCCGACACCCATTGCCGTAATAGATAAATAGCATCATTTTGATATCAGTGTTCAACGGGCACCTCCAAAGGAGTTCAGGTTACTGTGTCTCAGGACAAGGAAGTGGACAGAGACTTGTGACTAGCCCTTGACTTTTAACTCCTTATTCTGTGGGCCTTCCTGAATTTCGGAACCTCCATTTCTATTACATTTTTGAGTCTCAGAAATACTTTGCCTCCTCCACATTCTGTTCGAAAGGTGCCTTCCTTCCTTCCCTCCAGTCATCCAGGCCCTGAACACTGCCCCCAGGGGTGTCATTTCCCTTCTTTTTATTTGGCTTGTTCCTGTCACCTCTCACCAGGGGTGACACAGGTCACTTCCCCTCAGAAAGAGCTCGTTCTTAATGCATTTCCCTAAGACCCTCTCCTTACCTGCTGCTTTCAGCCCTTTTGGGAAGTTCTGAGGGCTTTGCTGTTATTCTATCCTCTTAAAGTTTCTGATAAGAAGTAAGGGAGCTGCTTGTTGTATCTTGTGGTGGCCTGAATAAGATCAGCCCCCGTAGGTTTGTGTGTTTGGATGCTGTCACCAGAGGACAGATCTGGTCCAAAGGATGGAAGGATGAGGGGTGTGGCCTAGTTGGAATAAGGGAGTCACTGGGGGTGGGTTTTGAGGTTTTCAAAAGCCCATGCCAGACCCAGGCTCTCTGCCTAAAGATCGGGATGTAGCTCTCAGCGACTGCTACAGTGCCACCATGCTCCCAGCCATGATGATAAAGGCCTGTAAGCGAGTCCCCAGTTAAAAAAGTTGCCATGGTCATGGAGCCTCTTTCACAGCAATAGACAATCTGTAGAATTTTGTTTTATTTTTAGGAAAGGTCTGTCTATTACTAGTTATGTGAAAGTCCCCTCAGTACATCTGTTAACAGGGTTTTTTTTTTTTTTCTTTATGCATGTTGGTTGGCTTTGCTGTGGTTTCATGAAGGATAAGAAAGTCTTTGCTGACCAGAAGAGAAACTACCTCTAGTGTATACGGAAGTAGATTCCAAGTCCTTCAGGGGAACGAGCTTACAGGACAGTAGCTTACAGGACCACAGGCCTTCCAAGAGAGGGTTATTTCTCCCAGTAAATTCGAGAACTGAGAGACAGATACAGTGGAGTCTAAGTCAAACTAACATGTTCAGAGTTGGCCCAGCACACCTCACGCCTTTGACTGCTGTAGGAACTTTCAATTATTATAAAGTTAACATTTACTGCTGGATGATGGTGGGTTTCACTTGCTTGTTTTTTGTTTTTGTTTTTTGAGACAGGGTCTCACACTATAGCCTAACCCAGTCTCCAACTCAAGATTATTCTGTCTCAGTGCTGCTTCAAATCTTAACAGTTTGAGAAGCATACACATAGAGTCCAGAAGGTCATGGAACAGGGAAGAAGTCCCTACTTGGCCTGCATAGGCACCAGGTTGCTTTGCCCCTCAGCTGCTCAGTATCTCTCTCGAGCCTCCATCTACAAACACTAATTGAATTTAACCTTATCCCTTTAAAGGTCACAAATACGTCCCATTGTTTTGGAAACCAAAATCGACTCAGCAATCCCTGGAGGCCACTCTGGCCCCTAGGAAAACTGTCTCTGGGTTCTCAGTGGCCGCAGTTGGTAGCTGGATGACTTCTATCTTGTCATGGACCCCTTTCCTTCTTGCAATAGCCTCTCTGCATGGCTCCGCTATGAAGGGGGAAGCCTCAGATTCCCCGTGAGGAAGAGCGCTTGCCGCTGTCTTCCTCAGTGATATGGCAAGAGTAATTCTTTCCTCTGTCCCCACAACATAATCCAGAGTGCCGTTCTGAGAGCCTTCAGTGTGCACTCAGTGGCATAGAAGAAGAAAGCAGTTTCTCTCCTAGAAGAAATGCACAGACTTACTCGATAATAGGAAAACTTTTAATGGCTGCCATGCAAGAAAGCAGTTGGCCGTTTGCACCTATCCCGGTGTTTGTTAGGCTCCTTGGTATGGCTGTCCCTCTGGGAATGTGAACTGTGGAAATGAATATATGTGCACACACAGTTTTGTAGACAAGGATTTTTCAGTAATCTACCATTGATAAAAGTGGGAAAGGTGGGGCTGAAGAGATGGCTCCGCAGTTAAGAATACTGGGTGCTCTTCCAAAGGACACAGGTGCAATTCCCAGCACCCACATGCTGGCTCATAACTGTCCATGACTCCAGTTCCAGGGAATCTGATACCCTCTTCTGGTCTCCAAGAGCTCCGGACACATGCAGAGTACACAAACATACATTTGATCAAATTACCCACACACATAAAATACAAATAAATCTCCCTCCCCACCCCTAGGTGGAAAAGCCTACAGGCCCAAAGATAGGAGACTAGTTAAACCCATGTGATGCACCTATTAGGTGATTTCCTGAACAGCCACTTGGAACTTTGTGTTCAAAATTACATCTATGGTGGACGAGCTGAGCTCCTTCCTGTGTGACTGCAGGTGGGTGTATGAGACAGAGAGGTTTCTTGGTCCAAGCAATGGGGTGGGCAAATGGTGGCCAAGTGAGGCAGGGGAACCTGTGCAAATAGCAGGGGCCAGGGAGGAAAGAACTTGGGGAGTTTTCTCAGAAACAACTTGAGCTGAGCACAAGTAGCAAACTTCACCTTCAGCCCTAGGCAACAAAGTCAAGGTGGCAGGGGCCAGAGAACAGGATGGGCAGAGCTACGTAAGAGGGATGGCGGGCACACGGCTGGTTTCTGAACCCTGGGCAAGCCTTCTCGACCACTTGTGTTTTTTAGTTCAGAGTCACGGGAGTGTTTTGGATGTAACCAGACTGGGTGTCATCTCTGTGCTGATGCTTAAGACATTTTCGCGGCAAATTGTAATGTTCCCCGCTCTGTACTTTAATAGAGATGAGAAGTAACCTCCATTGCTCTAGGTCAGCTGTTGGCATGACATAAGTCTTGTTAAATTAGGCAAAACTCAGGCATAGAGCTTTAACATTCTCAGTTTCTTTCCCCAAGTGCAAATGCTTTCAAAATACTTGGGATTATTTTTTTCTGTTTATTTCTGTAATTTAAGTTAACTACCATTTCCTGCTGTGTGTAGGCCCTTTAAGACACGTGTTTTGTAATACATAACATCTGTCACGAAAATGAAGGGCTCTTTCATGGAAAGCTCCCTTGCCCCCCCCCCACTTCTGGCACCTGGCCTTCAGGTAGAGTTGGGTGGCAGGGTCTCCATCATAGTGGTCCTAGGGCTTGTGTTTAGATGACCCTATGTTATAACTGAAGCATCTTGACCCTGCCGTCATGAGTCCTTCTTACTCCTCCAGGCTTTTGTCGGAAATAAGGCAAGGGATACGAAGGCATAGACATTTCACCAAGCTTCTTGTCTCTAGCTGCCCAGCATCTGTTTTTAAGGATAGCCTCTTCCTCCAGTCTTTGGCCTCTCTGGAACTTGAGGGCTCCGATCCGCTTAGGTCTCTGCTCTCTTCCTTAGCCAGTGGCATTTATTATGTGTCCGTCTATTGGCCAGCAGCGTTCAGAGTGTGACCAGCATCAATGGGGTCTGTTACATTGTTTCTGGTAGCTTATGGCTTTTTAACATAGCTGGGATGCTAGTGGGGTGTTAAGAGGGACTACTAGAGAAAAGGTAACCTGTCATCCTGCTGTATTTATTCTCAAATACCCCCAACATTTCCCGTGATTTCCAGGCCACGGGCCTTGAAGCAGGAGTGTCTCTCAGAGTGATTTTCTTCACTTGTTGCCCACAGAATTGGAAATTTGGAAGCCGCATTCCACAGCAGATTGCTTTCCAGGCGTTTTAAATCACCCAAGAGTTTTGCAGATCAATTTAGGGGACCCGCAACACTTCCCGACGTTCCCCCAGCCTCTCTCTCTAGTGATCCAACCACACGGCACTCACGTTTCTCAGCCAGGGTGAAGCAAAATCCTTTATGCAGCCAGGGTGGAGTCGGGGCAGACCTGGCTCAACCCCAGCCAGCTAAGTGACAATGTAGAGTTTACTCTCTGGGCTGTCACCTCCTTTTTCAGGGGATAGAGGTTTGAGATAAGTCATACTCTGTTGTCAAGCTAGCCTTGAACTCACTGTATAGCCCAGGCTGTCTTTAACCCCTTAGTAATCCTCCTTCCTCAGCCTCCCAAGTGCTGGGATTTCACCATGGTTTTCACTGGGAGACACTGTGCCTATCTGTACCTCACTCTTTCTTCAAGTTGTCTGTCCACAAAGCCCTTAGAACACAGGAGGAGGAACTTCTGGTTGAATGCAGAAGGTCAGGCAACCCTCAAGTGACTACTGACATTCTTTTGAGGTACCACAGAGCTCCCGAGAACCCAGCTTTGAGAGGCCCAAGACTGGAAGATGTGTGGGGATTTGTCAGCAGGACAGCCCCGTACCTTGCCTGTTAACATGTCTACTACGCTGCAGAGACAGAGCTCAGATTCACATGTGGTCATGGCCTGTGAATCCCTTGTGTTTCCAGAGCTGCTGGACAGGGTTCTTGTCATGACACAAAGGACATTTTACCACCATGTTTGGCCTCTCTGTGTAGAGATAGGAATGTGGCTTCCATGCAGCTTAGTGGGGATGGACCTGTTGGTTCATGGCCAAGAGTCTTTGGATGGGAATCCTCCCACAGGCCTGAAAGAATGCAGGAATTTGTTCCCCAAATTGCTTGCTGTTGACTCACTGTGTTGATCAGGGCTGCTTTATGGCTCAGATCTTATCTCTTATTGCCAAATCACGCAAATCATGCCTTAGGTATGTCTGCCATTCCCCAAACAGTGACATCTATCCTATTCCAGCCATTGCCCGCCACACTCCACACCCCCCTGGGGGAGGGGGCAGGCAGGAGGGGAAATAGAACCCTCTAGAACAAATCAAGACAATGAGGCAGCAGTTTTCAAAGTCATCATCTGTGTCGTTGGTGTTGTTATCGACAGTGTAGGACAGTTTTCCAAAAACTAATTTAAGCAAAGATGGGTAAACATGGAAGCCTTGCTGAAGAGCACAGAGAGCTGGGCCAAAGATCGTCTGGCAGTCCCGGTGCTCTCTTCTAGCTCTGCCAATGAGGCTCCAGAGGCAGATATTGGGGTTCAGCCTGAATATCAGAAAAGCAAAGAAGCCAAACCACTGGAGAGCTCTTACCTCTATGAAATCCTCAGACTGAATGAGAGTGAATTCCTGTCTCATCCTGCCTTATATTCCTCTCTAGTGCGGGGATTAAAGGCGTGACCACCACCTCCCGGCCTCTATGGCTAACTGGGATTAAAGGTGTGTGCTACCACTACCTGGCCTGTGTGGCCAACTAGTGTGCCTGTTCTGCGTTCTGATCTTCAGACAAGCTTTGTTTATTAAAATACAAATGAAATGTCACTACAGGCTCCAGTGAAGATGCCTGCATTACTCCTGGCCCCACTTCTGGTGCTTGACATGATTTGGTCAGGGGCTGAACCTGTGGTGTTGGGAAAGCTGAGGTGATGCCTTCAGCTGCTGGCTTTGGGTAAGGCACTTGGCATGCCCTTGGTGGCAAGGACTTATCTTTTTTTTAATGTAGATTGCTCATACCAGAGGAGCACCTGGAGCTTTTGGACAGCCTCCTCATGGGGCACATTCCTCTCCTCACGGGTTTGAAATAGTGGTTGAGTTTCCATCCACCCCTTATTTTCCAGAGGGGCCTGAAGTCACTGCGCTGTCGTCCATTTCACTAAATGCATGTGATTTGGCTTGGAGTGTAAACAATGTGTCTTTGGCCAGTTTTGAGGGGAAGTTGTTTTTCTCTGTTGTGAAAGTAGCTTCACTTCAATAAATGTGATTTGATAACACACTGAGGTCTATGATTTGGGTTAATGTTGAAGAGGGGGAAACTGGCATAAGTGTGGATCTTCTCAATGGGTGTGTATTTGTGGGTGTTTGTAGCTGTTAATTAAATTAATTAAATTACCATAAAATTACCATCATTTCTTCTCCCTCCTTCACACTGTGCATCACTGTCTCCCTGAGTGGGAATGGCCCGCCTCACTCTTGCTGTTTGCGGACTAAGCTGGTCAAAGGTATTGATTGCCTTCTGAGTCACAGATTGGGGCTACGTGTTTGTTCATCTTCCCCAGAGAAAAAGCAAATAAGAGAATTTAGCTGATATTTAAATCCCCTTTTTATTTACTCCTGTCGAAGGCATTAACCCTACAAAGATGTCTGATTAGAATCGCCATAGGAAATGGCTCTCTGTGCTTAAGCTGGGAACACCCTCGGAGGTGAAGCAGGCCTTGCTTACAAGGTCTCCCCTCAGTGAGCTCTCTCGCTTCTGCACCCCGTTCTTTCTCTCTCCTCAGCTCTTCCTTCCCTCTGGGTTCTGCTTCTGATGAGCCCTGAACCCTGAGTTTTGCTTCTGGCTACAAATAATAATGGTCCCTCCCTTGTGAGAGCTTGGTCTGTCAGTGTGGAGTCACCAGGGAGAGGGAACCTCAGCTGAGGAACTGCCTCCATCGGGTTGGCCTGTGAGCATTTTCTTGGTCCCAGCTCACTATGAATGGCACCATACCTATGCAGGTGGGCCTGGGTTGTACAGAAAGGGTAGGAAGTAAGCCTGCTGTAAAAACAGCTTTCCTCTATAGACTTGACTTTAGTTCATTGCTTCTCAACCTGTGGGTCGTGACCCTTGGGGTCGTCTATCAAATATCCTGTCTCTCATAACAGTAGCAAAACTGCAGTCATGAAGTAGCAGTGAAATAATTTTATTGTTGGGGCCGCCACAGTGTTAAAAGGCCGCAGCATTAGAAGGCTGAGAACCACTGCTTTAGTTCCTGCCATGGGCGCCTGCCTTGGCTGCCCTCAATGATGGACTGTCACCTGTAAGGCAAATAAACCCTCTCCTGCCCGAGCTGGTTCTGGTCAGTGCTTTATCATAGCAACAGAAAGCAAATTCATACAGCCCTTGAAAATACTGGTGCTGGGGGGAGGGAACGGGAAGAGAGGAGGGAGGGAAAACTGTGGTTGGTATATAAAATAAATGAAGAAATGTTAAAGAAAAAAATACTGGGTGTACTGTTTGGCATATAATAAATAAACAATTATTGTTGTTATTTTCCATTGATTGGCTGACTGATTCAGACAGGGTCTTATATAACACAGTTTGGCCTTGAACTATCCATGTATCTATCCCAGAATGACTTCAAACTCACTATGTGGCCTAGACCAGCCTGGACCTGGACATTCTGCCAACATCTTGAATGCTGGGACTACTGTCATGGCCACCACGTTGAACTCATTGTTTGCCTTTATTGGCTCTTTATACCCATCAGCCAGTGGCCAGACTTCCCTGGTGCTATGTTCCCTTCATCCCATCCAACTATCTGGCCCAGGCTGCTGTAGGTAGCTCCAAGCCTGAGTTCCTCCATCTCTTTCTCCCTCTTCTCCTGGGGTGGGAAACATGGATGTCACCTGGCTCTCTGGTGCATCAACAGGAGTCTGCTGGGATCTGTACACAGGTTCTTAATGACTACTGAAGTTTAAGCATAATGTATGACCCACACCAACACAAGTCCTCAGCCACAAGCCAAACACAAGAAGACATCATTGCAATGCAGCAAGGAACCTGGACTGCCCAGGATCAGCTCTGGACCCCATCACTTGGTAGCTCTTTCTTCTTGGGCAAGTCACATAATGTTGGTGCCTCTCATTCCTTGTGTGTTAAATCAAGATGGCCGCTTTGAGCTGCTTTTCTGAAATCCAACCCCCTGCAGTGTTTCCCTGTAGAAATATTGATGTTTTTGATTATAAAATGCAGTTCTAGACTGCTGGGTTTGATATAGTGCACACTATACATACTACCTCGCTAAAATCTGATAAATTTGATTTGGGAAACCCACTGGGCCCCAGAGCTTTGGACAAAGGACTGTAGATCCTTAGAAGCTACTTCATAGGGCTGTTGGAAGGATTAAACAAGGTATTTTACAGAAAGCTTTTGGCACAATAGCCAGACTGTAAAGCGCTCCGTAAACGCTGCTATTATTATCTTAAAGACATGAAAAAGTACTGTGTCCATAAGAACAGTGGTTATTTTACTGCAGTAAAGACAGTTATTTTTTTTAATGAATAGTTTAAATGTTTAATGAATGATATAATGATGACTTTTACTTCCTGGACACGAAGACAGTATGCTGTTTATTTTGGAAAGAAGTTCAGAAGCTAACAGAAGGAACCTGTTTAATCAAATGTGAGTGCCACTGCGACTCCTTTTCCTGTTTCTGTTCTGCCTGCAGGAGATGCTGGCTGGAGCAGAGACCAAGCCTAGCTTGTGGTTGTGGGGTTTCTGGGCCTTCTTGGTCCTGATGGTCCCTCCTCTGTGTCTCTCTTTTTCACCCCTTTGTCTTCTGTGGCAAACTCGTATCAGCTCTTTTAGGACCCGTTCTTCCTTCTGTACCCCATATAGGTAAAGTAAATCGCTCTGGAAAACAATGAGCTTTTATCTTCTCATCTCTTCTCCTCTCCATTCGTACCACCTTCTACTCAGCAGTGTCAATGCTCTGGGAGGTCCCTTTCTTCCCGCCCTGTCGCCGAGGTTTACCAGGTGTGGCCGAGTGGAGTTCTCTTCCACACAGCACCGTTCACAGGTCACATTCCTATTTGCCTGGCAAACCACAAGCTTCTCTTATTGCAGGATTATTCCAGATGCCTCTAGTTAGGGGATGTGTACACATGTAATACATTGTTACTTTCTTACCATAAAGCCTAACGATATTAGTTACAGTTCCAAATTTTGAGTTTGGATGACATTAGCATTGTTGGCAGAGATGTTGAGTTTGCAGGTTAGAACTTGTAGGGTTGGAAAAGACCCCCAACTCTCTATTTGATAGGCACAGCAGCTGAGGTCCGGAGATAGATGTGGATTGCTCAATACATGGCCGTTAGTGAGTGACAGGCATTAAGGTTTCTGGGGCTCCATTTAATAAGTATTAAGAAAATATTCAGTGAATGTGCGTGTGTGTGTGTGTGTGTGTGTGTGTGAGTGTGTGTATGGAGTGTTGTGGTATGTGTGTGTATGTGTGTGTGAGTGGTATGTGTATGGTGTGTGTGTGGTGTGTGTGTGTGTGGTGTGTGTGAGTGTGTGGTGTGTGTATGGTGTGTGTGTGGTGTGTGTGTGTGGTGTGTGTGAGTGTGTGGTGTATGGTGTGTGTATGGTGTGTGTGGTGTGTGTGTGTGGTATGTGTGTGGTGTGTGTGTGTCTGCTTGTGTGTGGAGTGTGTGTGTGTGAGCATTTGCTGCCTTGTCAAAGTATCCCAAGCAGTTTACTTATTTGCTTAAGTTTTTAAAAGACCTGGTCTCCCTTTGTAGCCCTGGCTGGCCTAGAACTCGCTGTTGCCCAAGGTGGCCTTGAATTTTGACAGTCCCTCTGCTTCAGTGTCCCAAATGATGGAACTACTAGTATGCCCCACTACAACCAACCATGTATGTAGTTAAAAACCCAAAGCACCCCTTGTCCACCTATCCCTAGAGGACAATTTTTTTTCCTTTTCAATTTTTTAGCTTTTCTTGTAGCGTTTACCTCATGTTTCATGTGTGTGAATGCATTCAAATTAATTCATCAGAAGTAGGTAACAAACAACCTAGAGACCTTGAGCCAAATCACCCCCACCCCGCCTTCCTTTCTCTGGCTCTTGCCCAGTGCTGGGTCTCTGTTCTCTATGGGATTGTGGGTAACGTCAAGCTTTGGTAAATAGCAAGTATCCAGATCAGAATGTTAGCGACTCCACACAATCAAACTTAACTTGTTTCTGGTTTTCGGGTCTGACACTTGAAAAGCACCCCGAGCATCTCCTAGTAGGGGAAACGGTGAGATGCGGATGGCGTGAACCTCAACCTTCAGTGCTTGCTGCAGAGCTATGGAGAGCATCTGTCCCCTATGTTCATGTCTGTCAACTCTAGACTGTGACTTTACACTTCCTCTTACATGTATTTTTGCTTATCCTAAAGTAATTGCCTCTTCCTTTTTATTTGCATTGATCT
Source organism: Ondatra zibethicus (assembly GCA_004026605.1). Classification (NCBI taxonomy): domain Eukaryota; kingdom Metazoa; phylum Chordata; class Mammalia; order Rodentia; family Cricetidae; genus Ondatra; species Ondatra zibethicus. The sequence goes on along the minus strand of PVIU01007653.1, from coordinate 171 downwards.
CTATAGACTTACCCTGAATTTTGCCCATCAGTCGGCGCAGAAGCCAACAGTATTTCTCTGCAGCTGAACAGACACATCAGACCACCTGCCCATTCCCCAGTGTTAGATCCCAGCCGCATTCGGCCCCACCCCCATCCGTTCGGCCACACCCCCCACCCATTCCCTGGTGTT